>PJEM01004818.1:0-144498 GCA_004023845.1 Helogale parvula | reverse complement strand
AGCTGGTAGTGACAAGACAAAGAAACCCATGTCGGTTTTGTGTTGAAGCCTGAACTCCTTCCTTTGAATCACCCAGTGGGCTGGGGTCTACCTGGCAGGTCTACGGAGTAGAAGCAATTAGTTTAGATGTGATATTTGAGCCCATCCTGAAGCCGACCTTCTCTCTAACATCACATGGATCCTTCATACTCACCCGAATCAGAGTCAGCAGGCGTTTTTTGTTTGCGGGCAAGGGAAGGAGTCTATCCAGAGCTTCCCGCCACTTCCCGGGGACCCTTTTTTCTATATTGCGAGTGCCCTGGTGCTCCGTGGAGCTGGGATCAACCATCCTTGTTTTCATGAGCTCTCAACTTTACACTCTTCATTCACGCTCTCCCAGCCAGAGCCTTGGCTTTCGGCTTCCGGAGAACTGACTTTTAGGCCACTTTGCATACGTCAGCTCCATTCTGTTCTCTTATCAGTTTAATAGGCATCCATAGAACCAGAACCTGCCATTCAGACTGCATTTTGTTTCCACGGAAGGCAGAGATTTAAAATGAGCCAAGGAGAAATGTGGTTTCCCAGTTAGAGCGAAACGTCCTGAAGAAGCATACTGAATGAAAAGAGCAAGAATTATCTCCAGTGGATGTGGTGTCCTAATAAATCTTTTCAAATTAAAAGAAAAGGCAGATTATAGAACTACTCATACATATTGGAAAATGATAGTTAAAAATTAAAAACAACCAGGTATAGTCAGGACGGTATTTTTATTCATTATCTGTATTTATACAGTAGAGTACATATTACATAGTCCTATGTTATGTATGTTTTGGCATGCATTTGTACACACTTGCATCCATAATCCTGCTTACTAAAACCATGCCTCTAAGGTGTAGTCGGCACTCACCTGTATCAAAGGCACTTGAAAGGTTTGTTTAATCAACTTTTTAATGTTTATATTTATTTTTGAGAAAGAAAGAGAGACAACATGAGTGGGGAGGGTCAGAGAGAAAAGGAGTCACAGGATCTGAAGACAGGCTCCAGGCTCTGAGTCAGATGCTTAATGGACTGAACCACCCAGGCGTCCCACTAAAAGGCTTGTTTTTAAAATGCAGATTCCTTTTCAGATCCAGTGAATCAAAAATTTTAGGACTGTGGACCAGGGATCTGCACTTTAGACAAATTCCTTACCAGCACTCAAGTTTAAGAATACATGATGCAAAAATATCCCTTTATATAAATGTATTTTAGAGCATTTTCATCTAGTCTCTTCCATGCATGTTTTTCACAACTGTATCCTGTGTCTGTCACCTAACATTGCATAAAAAATTATCACATAATGGACATGTCACTATACACACTATTTTAAGGCTGCATAATATAGTATGTGGAAATACTCTAATCATTTTGTATATTTATTCTTTCAGATTTTTGCTCTATAAATAATATTGATATGAATCTCTCTGAGCATATAATTTTTTCCCCACCTCAAACTCCTTTCAATCAACTCAGGTGATTCTTAGTCTACCTACTGTATATTAAAACTCCCTTGTGGGGCGCCTGAGTGGCTCAGTTGGTTAAGCTTCTGGCTTCAGCTCAGGTCATGATCTCATGATTTGTGGTTCAAGCCCCGTGCCAGGCTCTGTTCTAACAACTAGCTCAGAGCCTGGAGCCTGCTTCAGAGTCTGTATCTCCCTCTCTCTCTGACCGTCTCCTGCTCACACTGTTTTTCTCTGTTTCTCAAAAATAAATAAAACACATTAAAAAAAAAAAAAACACCTCTCTTGTTGCTTCATATTGGCCAGAAAGAAATGTATTATTTTAACCTGTCATCTTTAAATGAATTGTAATGTTCAATATTATTAACACTGTTATTTTTTATTTTATGAAATATCTGTGATCCATACTCAATACCTACTGTAGGCACTGTTTTTTCTTAATATTTGATCCAAAAAGCTATTTATTTATAAGAGTAATAACTCTTGAATACAAGTATTTAAAATAAGTGATGTATACGTCATTGTTATTTTTACTCTTTGAATTTTATTTGGTATAGCTGTTGAAAAGCCTATTTTCTTTAATTTGTTTGGACTTCTCAGAATTCTTCTCTGTTTAGTTAATTACATTTAACTTGTATTCAAATCCAAATATTTGGTAGATATTATGTTATCTAATCTCCCAGGTACTTTGTGTGTGATTTTTTTCTCTTTTCTGTTGAATTCTTTGGGACTTATTTCCAGTTACACTGTAAGGAGGTTATCCGTGGGTCAGGACTATTACAGTGCTGCCCGTGAAGGGAATATAGCATCTGTCAACATGAAGTACTCTTGCCAGACCTACTTCATGGAACCGGGGCCTTAGCCTCAGGCAAACCCAAAGGCAAAAGTGCTGGAGTTCTTGGGTGCACTGGTCATGCACATGGGTAACTTAGAGGGTCACTGGGTTCCCAAGGAGGAGAAACCTCAGGTAGGTCTGATCCTAGCTCCGAGAATGTAAGACACTGCCATCTTTGGAAGGTCACAGGGGACTGAGTAAATTTCAAGAAGACTCTTTATATTGGGGCAGGGAGAAATAGTCAATGCGCTAAGATTGTTCTGTTTCAAGACAGAACGCTAGAGGTTAGGAATCACACGCAAAACCAAGCATTGAAGATAAGTTACTGGTGTGCTTTTCTTGGGTTTGTTTTAGAAAAGTGTATCCTCCAGACCCCCATGCTCCGGCAGGTCAAACTGCAGCAAGTTAATTTTAAATTTTAGTTTCCTCATGAGGAATATTTTCATAAGGAAAATATTTATCAGTATCACATAACATTCAAAAATCTGATTTAAAGTGACTAAACGGGGTTAATAGCACGCATTTGTCCAGCAGCATGCATAGACGCATACCTACTCAAACATTATTTTAGCTCAATTGCTGACTCATGATAAGCCTTCGGAACTGGTTAGCTTCTTCTCAGACCCAGTGGACAATCACCCCACACCCACCCTAACAGAATGCCAGGTCCTACTCAACCCCCAAGCCTCTTACTAATATAAGGAACTTCATGTCTTTTTTTCCACCATGGATAAAATATTGGATCAGTTGTAAAGTATGTGAATCTAACTGTGACAAGATAAACACCTATTTTTACTTAACTGTAGTTTCTGAAGTGTAGACCATACAAATATTTTATGACAATTTTGAAGAATGTTTTATAAAACAACGTATTTGTATACAAAGATAAGGAAGGAATATGGACATTAAAGCATCTATGTTTGGGAGATGAGAATATATGGAATTACTTCTTTCCTTGGTTTTCAAATATTTTCATCAATTCGTGATACTGTTTTTAAAATGGAAAAAAATGAAAACATATATATTAATGAAGACATTTCAGTGACATTACCTTTTGTAAAAGTGAATGACTTTTCTCCACCCCCCAATAATTTAAAGGTATGTGTAGCCAACTGTTCTAGAACTTCTAATGTTTCTTTTCACCCATTTTCTTCGCCTCCCTCCCACTCTCTTCTGTGCCAATAAGCAGACCGCCTCTTCTTTTATGTAATAGCTGAAACATTTTTCTGGAAAAAGCTGATATAAGAGCTTTTTTCCACTTTAATTTTCTTCCTTATTTTTCTCCTTTTAATAGTTTCTTTCCTCATCATTCACGAAGGTTTCTAAGGTAATGTCTGCCACTGGATTTAAAAATGACTACAGTTTGCCAGACTTTTGAAATGGGTCACGTGCAGGATTTGTAATTAAGGGAAGGCCGAGAGGCCCTCCTGAGAAGGAATGAAAGCAAATCTCAGCATGAAGCTGTGCAATTGAGGAGAATAAAGAATTGATGTTGCCAGGAGGGAAGTGGGTGAAAATAAAGATTCTCAAAATCCATTCTGTAAGGCCACTGGACCCATCTGCTAGTTACAAGTTACTGGCCACTCAGACCTTCATCCTCAACTGTAAAATAGCATATGGCTCTGTGTTTAGTCCAACCCATGTGGCTATTATAAGCCTCAAAGAAAATAAAGCATTTAAAACAGAGCTGTGATCTCCTAAGGAGTTCAAAACACAGGTAGAAAACTACCCCCCAAAGGCTGGCTGCCATTTTGACATGAACACAGGTTGAAAGTTAATGACTCTTGACTTCTATCTCTGCTCAGTTGACAGGAAATAATGAACAGGAACAGGACTTTGACTAGGAGAGAGATTTTTGGAACCAGTTTTGTGGGGGCAAATGAGTCAGCTGATGGCACTACTAGATCTAATTAATTATAGTGTTGATTTCTCTATCAACAAATACAAAATGACATCTTGCAGCCCAGGCTTATGTCCCTGAGAAACATGACTGTTTTATAATGTGTAAACATCACAGAGTACTTACTTAGTCTAAAACAAGCTGTGTCAAAATTAACCTTCAAAACATTTGCTCTTGTAACTATTGTTGGTTAAATTACAGCTACGTGATCAGAATTGTCTTTTAAAGAGAACTTGTGAAGGCAATTCTTAAAGTCCCAATTTTCTTTACATATAGAAAAAATGTCTAGTAATGCCATGGTTTGTCACCTGTAACCACGATTATTGAGTTTCAGTGAAGAAATCAAATGCATCCTGCTTCTGGTCAGTGTGTTTTGATTCACTGCTTGTTTGAATAATTAAATGACATCAATTGCTATCAGTCTTGGAGAGCTATCATATAAGGATCAGAGCTAGGACCCCAGCTAGTTCTTCTTATATGCAGTTTTTTATAAAGAAAATCCACCTAGACACACAATTTGAAAATTAAATGGTCAGATGGTACCAGGACACTCCCGTGGTGCTAACACAGTCCTATGAAACCTGTGTCAGGGATGTGGGATGGGGGATGGGTGGCAGAACCCAGAGGTGGGAAGTCATGGGTAAGGGTACAACACTGACCTCAAAAAGACTAAGCCTGACCTGAATTTTCAAGGAGCACAAGACTCAAGGATAATAATCTATTTCACAATTTAATGTTAACAGTATTGCTATAGATTGAATTTTGTCCCACCTCCTCAAATTCAGTAGCCAGAACCCTAACTAATCCCAAAGGTGACTCTATTTGGAATGAAGGCCTTTTGGGGTTAATTAAGGTTAAATGAGGTGACAAGGGTTTGGCCTTAATCTTCGAGAATTCGTCGACTTATAAGAAAAGGAGCTCTCTTTCTCTCTCTGCTGGCTCAGAGAAAAGGCCATGTGAGGACAAGTGGCTGTTTGCAAGTCAGGAAGGGACTCTCACCAGAAACCAACCCCTCCAGACCTCTATCTGGGGCTTCCAGCATGCAGAGCCATGAGAAATTCATTTCTGTGGCTTAGCGGCCCTGCGGCACTGTGGTGTGGCCTTCTGAGCCGACTAGGACAAGTATGAGCAGGAGAGATTTCTTAATTAAAGTTCCTCCAGTAAAATTTCTTAATCTGTGCTGAGCGTGAATAAGCTTTTTTTCCCACTTATTTTAACGTCCTATACATTGCTCTCGAGATTTAAATATCTCTCCCACATACCATTATACTATAACCTGCCTCAAATATCATTTGGGAATGATTAGGTTATTTATAAATAAGTAGATAATGATAAAGCTTTCCTGGGCTAAATACTAGCAGTCAGCAATTTATATACATATTAGCATTTTTAGTTAAAGGAGAAGAATATTCATTGATTGCTGATTCTCTGTCTTCAGTTTGTTTCCTGCTTCTGGTAATATTAAACCTATATCTTTAGACCTGCTGTCATGAGAACTTATTTGAACTGTGTGAGCAGCTGGGTTATGACTAACTCGCTCCTTTCTTATGCACCTACCTCTCTTCACCTATCTGGTTACTTAACGGCATTGGGGCAGCTGGGTGGCTCAGTCAGTTAAATGTCTGACTTTGGATTTTGACTCAGGTCCTAATCTTGTGATCCATGAGATCAAGCCCTGTGTTGGGCTCTCACTGACAGCATGGAGCTTGCTTGGGATTCTCTCTCTTTCTCTCTCTCTCTCTCTTTCTCTCTGCCCCCCCGCCCCGTTCATACTTGCTCACTCTCTGTCTCTCAAAATAAATAAATAAACAAAAAAAAAGCCATTTAGCATTAGTGTTGTTTGGCTTCTAAATCTAAATCAGTGTGCACTCATACCTAGGGGGTTGGGGACAGCTCCATATTTCCCAAATGACAGCTGCAAAGTCTGCATTTCGGTGACACGATTGGGAGGCAAAAGAGCGGGATTCTTCTACATGGGCTTCAAAAACATAACCGATGAGAAATCTCCTAGTGTAATCCCTTTTATAGAGAAAGCCAAGAATTGCAATGTCAGGTCATGTCTTCCGTTCAACCAAGGAAATGGTAACAAAGGAAAAGGTAATGTTCCATAACTTTTTTCTATCATTCCCTCAATGCATTTTTTTTTAAACATTTAGGAGCTCTACATCTTGAGGCAATTTGTCCCATAACTGGTGGAGAGAAGACAGATTTTCAGGCAGGAGACGTCAGTAGCCGGTTCTCCTTACATGGGTTTGTTTTCCATATCGGGATAAAGAAGATGCTTGTCGCACATTCTGGAAGGGATGAGGCAATGCGTGAGATCATACATGTAACAAGCACATAGAAAATATCCAAAAGCGTTCCTATTGACACTGATAATGTGTAAACATTATCAGATGTTTAAGTTGGCTATGAGCGTTTAAGCCATTTGATTATCAGAGTTTCATTCAGGATGTAAGAAGTGGGATGACAAAGCATGGTCTACAAAGGTCTCAGGGATCTGAAAAGAGAGTAGATGGAATGGTGTGGCTTCTTACTACAGTATGGTATTGGGATGCTTCAATTTATGTGTCAACCTAGCAGGGCCACTTTATATTCAATGTGTAATGAGTAAAACATTATAATAGAATGTGTGATATGTGGTGAAACATTATACTCAATGTTTCAGTGAGGGTGTATTTGAAAGAGATCAGCATTTTAATCAGTAGACTTTGAGTTGAGCAGATTGCCCTCCAAAATGTTGGTGGGCCTTATCTAATCAGTTAAAGTCTTGAATAGAACAAAAGCCTGACCTGCTCCAAGGAAGAAGGAATTCTACCCACAGACAGCCTGTGAATTTGAACTATAGGTTTTGGATTCACCGGCCTCTGTAATTATGTGAGCTAATTTCTTAAAACACATCTCTCTTTATGTATCTATGCAGGTGCTCTTGATTCTATTTCTCTGGAGAAACTAATACATATAGGATTGTATTTATTTAAACTCCAATGGTATATTTATCAAATACTTTAATGTATACCATGAATAAGTCTAGGCAGCAGGGATAGAATGACTCATGAAAGCGACCCCACAGAACTTACATACTGGAGTGGGATAGGTGCAAACAACACCTATTGTCCTGTAGAAATTGGAAGAGGGAGGAAAGTCAAGTCAGATTATTTGTTTCCTCTGCTCCCTCTCTAAAGGGTCACGCTGGGCTGGCTCTGTACAAAGGTTAACGTTCCTAGGACTCTACACTTCTCTTATTTAGTATGCCTTCTGGTGATCCCTACAGCTATGGGATCCTGATATATCTATCCCTTGTAGTTGTCCTATACCTACATGGTCATAAGTAGTCTCCTTGACAATAAATCCTCAAATTCCCCTGCTCTGGGTGTGCCATCTGTTTCCTGTTGGTATCTGACTGATACAAAGTCATCACAGTCCCCATGAGGAGTGACACTAAGTGGAGCCCAACATACTGAGGAGTGGGCTACGTGAAACTTTTCAGAACACTTCCAGTAGGAAGAGCCATGGAAACTTCCCTGGAGGCAGGAACAGATATGATATTTGAAGAGTAGGAAGAGGGTCCATGTGGCTTGTGTGTTCAGTGATGGAGAATGTGAGAAGAGGTCAGGAAAAGTAGGCTGTGGTGCATATATCAGCTGGAGTAAATGAGATTAAGGCCTTTGAAGAGTTTTAAGTAGAGGAGTAGAATGATATGAGGAGTTCTTTTTATAGAAAACCTTTGCCATGGGCTGAATGGCCGGCTCCCAGTATATCTGTCCATGCTGATCCTTGACACTGTGAATGTGAGCGTATTTAAAAAAAAGAGCCTTTGCAGATATAATTTCATTAAAGACCTCAAGATGAGATTAATCTTGATTATTCATGTGGGCCCTGAATCCAATAACAAGTATATTCAGAAGAGAAAGGGAGGGAGGAACTTGAGATACACAGAGGAGAAGACAGGGAAGACGATGTGAAGTTGGAAGCAGAGCTTAGTATGATGTGCCAGGAATCACAGGAGACAAGGATTGCCCAGAGCATCCAGAGTTGGAAGAGGGATTGAGGGAGGGATTCTTTTTTATATCTTCAATCTTATTAGATCTTCACCAAAACTTCTTTTTCAGACTTCTGGCCTTCAAAATGGGGAGGTTAGGAGTGCCTAAGTAAGTTGGTTAAGTGTCCAACTTTGGCTCAGGTCATGATATCATGGTTTGTGAGTTCGAGCCCTGTGTTGGGCTCTGTGCACACAGCTCAGAACCTGGAGCCTGCCTTCAGATTCTGTGTCTCATTTCCCTCTCACTACCCTCCCCCATTTGTGCTCAGTCTTTCTTTCTCAAAAATAAATAAACATTGAAAAAAATTTTAAGCCAGGAAGATAAATTTCTGGTATTTTAAGCAACACCATTTGTGTGATTTGTTTCAGTAGCCCCAGGAAGCTAATAATAGAAATTCCATGTCACCTCTTCTGTACCTCTTGTTCTTTGGGTCAGTTTCTGTACAGCTTCTGTGTTCAGTTCCCCAGAGATTCTAGAAGTCTAGCTAACAAGCTCTTCATCTTTGAGTTTATCCTGCAGAGTTTCAGAAAACCAATGAACTAACGAATCAACCAGTTTGGTTCTACTAACGAGCAAGGTATAAAACAACCACAAGAACAAATTCCTGAGTGTCATCATTTTTCTAAAAATGCTAACCTGAATATTTAAATTTCTACATTTATTTTTTGAGAGACAGAGAGGGACAGAGCACAAGTAGGGGAGGGGAAGAGAGAGAAGGAGACACAGAATCTGAAGCAGGCTCCAAGCTCTGATTGGTCAGCACAGAGCCTGACGGGGGTTTGAACTTACAAACCATGAGATCATGACCTGAGCAGAATTCGGAGGCTTAATCGATTGAGCCACCCAGGTGCCCCTAACCTGAATATTTTAGAATGACTCATAAAAATAGAGTTGACTAATATATAAGTGTGTGTGTGTGTGTATATATATATACACACACATGCCAAATTGTTTAAAATGCAGAAAAATAAAAGTTTGATTAGATGCTATGATGCTATGTACATATTGTCTGGAAAGTGTCTTTACAAATCTGATCCATTTTAAAGAAACATCATCTGGAAATTATAGATGATTCATGGTGGCTGTGGCGTATCCAGGAAAGAGGCAAAAGGACTCCAGCAGGAACACAAGACCAGTGAATTCATGTGCATTTATAGTTTCAAGTTAAAATAATAGGTGTTTGCAAGCTATTTGTGTATCATTTAAGTCATTTCCTCACATTAATAAAAGATTTGAGGGACACCTGGGTGACTCAGTCAGAGGGTAAGCAACTGACTCTTGATTTGGGTTCAGGTCATGATCTTACAGTTTTTGATTTTGAGCCCTGTGTTGGGTTCTGTGTTGAAAGTGTAGAGCTTGCTTGGGACTTTCTCTCTCACTCTTTCTCTGCCTCATCTCCACTCTCACTGTCATGCTCTCTCTCTCAAAATAAGTAAATAAATATTTAAAAAATAATAAAAGAGTTTGGGGACACCTGGGTTGCTCAGCCAGTTAAGCATCCACTCTTGATTTTGCCCCAGGTCAGGATCTCATGGTTTATGAGATTGAGCCCCAGCTGGGCTCTGTGCTGACAGCGCAAAGCCTGCTTGGGATTCTCTATCTCCCTCTCTATCTACCTATCTGCCTATCTGCCTCTCTCTCTCTCTCTCAATACGCAAACAAACAAATATTAGAAAATATATTTTGGATTAGCTGACCAAATATTACTTCTTAAAGAAGTCTTGTCCTCCATCAGGTGCTGACAGAACGTTGGGTTATGAACGCCTGGGGATTTTTTTTAACGTGGAATGCACCATAATGTTTTATTCTTGTCTCTTGTTTCCCCAAATCCCCACCCTTAGGCTTCTTCAAGAGGAAAGACACCAATGTGCCTTAATTTTGATAGAGCTCAGCACCTACCACGCTGTCTGGTGCAAAGTAAGCCCCTGGCAAAAGAGTTGTTGCTTTAAATTGATTTGGGTATCGGCCACCTAGTTTGTTAATTTGGTGATTGCCTAATTGTTAAACAGTTTGTTTCAGAGAAGGCTTCCTGATCTTTCTTCAGTCAATTTAAAAACGGTTCAAGTCAGAGCCAAGGCTAATGAACAAGAGGTGTGATCTGGTTAGGAAACGCTGATTTTAATTAGGTAGTAATGAACTCTAAAACAGGAGGACAACATATCCTGTTTTGCAAAAACTGAATGTCATTGTGACTTGAAGCAATCAAAATTTAAAGAGTGGGTGCACATAGGTATATGCTCTTCCTCACTAAGTTCCCAAAGAGTGAGAGCTGCACCTATTTCTTTAATAAATAAATAGAAGTTTGTTGAGTGTCTACTGCTTGTCAGGCACTGTGGAAGCAAATGCCAAGGGTTATTTTGTTTAATCATTCTACAAACCATGAGCATGTCGAAGCAGCGTGAACTATGGTATTGGGAAGTCAGTTGGGGATTTCACCCCCAATCACAGTAAAATGTACCGAGCTCAGAACACGTGCTGGTCACTGTCCTAAGCAACTGACTTGGGTTTCCGTTTCGTTCCTCACAACATCTCCACGAGGGAGAAAATTTTGTTGTACCATTTTCAATGAGAACACATGGCCAAGAGTAACAAATAAGAAATTCTCAGCTCTAATATGCGACAGAGCCTTGACCTGAACCTGGCCAGGCTACAGAGTTTGAGTTTGCACATCTGATCTTCCTCTGGGGTTTTATTTTTATCATGTTCCTACATGGTTTATACTTAGTTTCTTAGTTTCCTCAAATGTAAATTTGAACAAGGAGCAAGAATTTTCAAAATAAGGCAGCTTGTGCCTCAGGCCAGTGAGTTAGTGGCAATGTTCTGCCAAGTCCCTTGTATTGTGATGGTTCAATCTTTGCATTCCTGGGGGAATAGCACCGTATTGAGAATGTAGTATGTGCTCAGTAAATCCTCTGGAGATCCAACTATTTAAAACTGTTCTGATCTTCCAATCCAATAATTTTTATGTCGTTTACATTCATATGCATTCGTATATTCTGAAGTTTGCTCAAACTGCTTTGTAGTTTTACCAAATATATGCAAATTTATTAGAAAGACAGAACTTCTAAGTCAATAGTCAGCCACAGTTGACATTTATGGTATCACAATATTTACCTTATCTTTTTAGGTTACAATAGGGTTTTCATCCTTTTTGTTTTAAAAATAAAGCACAATAACATGAAATAAAGATATAATCTCTGTCTAGTGAAGGCCCTACAGCTCTAAAGCCTTCTATTTCTGGCCACTCATCCTCATTTCCAAGCTGTATCATTAAATTTCAGAGTCCTAGACAAAAGATTAAGGAGTAAAGGGAAAGCCTTAAAGATACAGAAGAACAGAGAGTAATTTTTAAATTGACAAATTGGATAATTTAGTACAGAAAAACAAACCTTGAATACAAAGATAAAGATTGAAATACCAGAAAAAATAAAACACACACACATGCGCACACTTTCCAAAGTACCTATAAAAATCAGTGCACAAACCTATGAATTAATAATAACAAGAAATTTTTTATTCATGATCATTTTTAATAGCTAAATTATTCATAACTGTGTTTACAATGTGGGACTTAGTGAGTTTAAGTAACATTCAAAGCACACAACTATTCATCATTCATCAAAAAATATTAAATACCTACCTATACCTGATAGCATTTATTCAAGCAAAGAGCATTTGTGTGTGTGTGTTTGTTGGTTTTTTGTTTTGTTTTGTTTTGGTTTTTGGTCATCTGGAGTGAGGATCTGCAAAATGGGTGTGTGGGCCATAAGTGGTATTTAACATTCTGATCAGCACAAAGAGTCTTGTTAAGTATGCAAGACAGTCGTATTAGGGACTTGATGAGGGTTGGGTTGAATCACTGGTCCTGATATTGCACTTTTCTCTAAGCCCTGATCTTGCACTTGACCTAGGCCCTCCATTTCCTTGGCCTCGTTGTGGATGAAGTGTAATCCACCTTTTGACTCTGGCTGGGCTATGTGACCTGCTTTGTCAAATGGCATGTGGGTGTGGTGACAGTGTGCATATCTGAATCTAGGTCTGAAAAGGGCTTGTGAGTTGCTGCTCTCTTTGTTGCCATCACTTCAGGAGAATGTCCTTTGTCTTTGCTGCCCCTTCAGTCTAGGCCCTGGAATAAATGCATGTGGAGTGGAGTTACCTTAGTCCACACAGCAAACATGTGGGTTGAGGCTCAGCAACCCAGCACTGCCTAGCCTACATCATCCAGGTTTATCTGAGTTTCAGATCAGTAATGGTCAATGGCTGTCCCCCTTAGCCACTGAGTTTGGATGTGTTTGGGGGCCCTTTCTTTCAGGGCCAATGGCTGAGTGGCTACCTGTTAGCCTAATGCTTCTGACCTCTTCCCATCACGTCACTTCTTCTATTTCACTGAGGAATTTTCTGGTTATTGAGTTTCGAAGAAATCACAGACACATTTCTCCCTCCATCATTCTTAAGTGCATGGACCCTACAGGGATACACGTTCCACTCTACTTCTTATTGTAAGTTTTACAGAGTGGGATAAATACACACACACACATGCAAACACACACACACAACATATGTAGTGATACCTGTTCCAGTTTCAGATGGTCCTGTTGAGTGGGTAAGTTCCTTATTTAAGGTTTTGAGGGTGCCTGGGTGGCTCAGTCAGTTAAGCGTCTGACTCTTGATTTCAGCTCAAGTCAAGGTCTCACTATTTGTGAGATACAGCCCTCCTCGAGCTCTGCACTAACATTGCAAAGGCTGCTTAGGATTCTCTCTCTCCTTCCCTCTCTCTCTCTCTCTGCCCCTCCCCAGGTCTTACTTACTCTCTCTGAGTCGGGTGCCTGGGTGGCTCAGTTGGTTAAGTATCCGACTTCAGCTCAGGTAATGATCTTGTGATTCATGAATTCCAGCCCCACATCAGGCTCTGTGCTGAGAGCTCAGAGCCTAGAGCCTGTTTCAGATTCTGTGTCTCCTCTCTCTCTGCCCCTTCCCCACTCATGCTTGCTCTCTCTATCTCTAAAAATAAAGAAACATTAAAAAAATAAAAAATATATATATTTGAGTTTTTGTACCAGCCAGCTCAGAGGAACACAAATATAAGCATAATCATTATTATTAGCTTTATCAGTAAAAAAAATGGTATTTTAGACTCATCTTCCTTACCTTTTTCCTCAATTTGTTCAGATGTAAAAAGAGAAAGAGGAACGTGAATCACTGAGCATTTTCAAATTCCAACATGGGCCAGATGGACCGGGATAGGTTCCATGTTCCATGGTAGTGAAGGAGCTAAAGCTTAGAGGTTGACTTTAGGTCATTGAGCACATTAGCCCATGGATTTTGAGGAATAAGGTTGTGATAGATTAATCAATGTATGCATATATGCTTAAACACTTATAGAGCACTTGTGGGTTTTACATATATGAATTCACTTAGTCTTTATAATGACACCACATCATAACATTATCATAGTGTTATCTTCATTGTAATGATGAGGATTTTGAACCACAGAGAAGGGAAATAAGTTGCCCAAGGTCACATACTTATTAAAGGGCAGAGCAAGGATTCCAACTCTGGCATTATGTTTCTAATACTAATATTTTTAACACTAAGCTTTACCTTTGCAACAGATGTTTACATGAAAAAAATAATACATGGGAGCATGCTTAGTGTTGGGTCTATTGTATGGAGATTTTAAGCTACGTTATTCAGCTGGGCTTATGATGGGATACAAGCTTATTTTTCTTCAGTTGGATTTTAACCACTGTCATCTAAGCACTTAGATTAGGCCTTAGAGCCCATGGACTTTGAACTTCATTGACCTCTGCACTGTAAGGCAATTCTGTGCAAAGGCAAACATCATGTTTTATAGAATCACCATCATATATACAGATTCTGATGTAATAGGTAATTAGATCTTGTTTGTTTCATGCAACCATGACCCTCAGAAAATATGTAGGACTAGTCAAATGATAGCCACTGGACTCAGTAATGGAATAGATGTTCTTCTTCTTCAACAATGCCATGGACATTAAGGTCTGGGAAGCAAATTTTGGGCATATTATCCTCAGAAAAGGTAGAGATTTCAGTAAAGATATGGATTGTAGGCTCCGAGGTGAAAGGCATGAGGTAGCTGTGAAGTCCTGACCACAAATTACAAAATCTTTGGCCGTAGCACAATGCAGGTTGCCGTGGAAGCCCGAGTCACAAACACCCTTTAATAAGGCCCCAGTGGATACTTGCTCTGTGGACCATTGCTACAAATCACCTCAGCAGGAAGGTAGGCCAAATTTCTATGACTGGATCTTAAACTATGACAATGCAGCCTTTTTTGAGTATGACTGGCCAGCGCAAACACTTCACTATAAGAGAAAAAACCTTCTTGACCTTTCAGATATTAGAGAACAATATTCTCTGCTTTCAAATGACGCATGACTTACTCATGTACTAGACAAAGGTAGTGCAACTCTGATTTCAAACTGCAGGTACTGAGAGCAGTTATGGGGTGTTAGACTAGGGGCTCCAAATTCCATTCTGTTGGGGCCAGGGACTCCCCTTGGATTCATGAACACGCCTCTCCACAAGTGGCTTTCTGGTGAAACTTATAAAGCGTAGGCTTTAGGGTTCCCCTTTGTGCATTTCCCCCTAAAATCTCTGTGAGGCTCCCCAGAAAATGTGTTCATAGGTCATATGCTTTTTAAAATAGGCAAAAGTAAGATATTTTAGCCAAAATCAATTGCGACCATTGCTATTTAGATTCTGACTCCCCCTTCCTATCTCTTCCCTAATTGGTGGGTTGGATGGGAGTTGCCATACATGTTTTGGGGATCCAATTAAAAAGAAGTTAAAGTGGGGGCACATTTATTTTGAATTGAGTAAGATAGATGTTTGTGGATATAGTCACTTTCCTGAAGAGCCATAGTATTGTCAGCCATCCTGGCATAAGCCCTGATTCTAGGAATATCCCTCCTATCTCTGCGCTGATGCACCCCAGGCACTACACTTAGGAGCAGGACCAGAGAGCATCGTTGACTTTATAATTAAAATTCCATATTATTTTGTTTGTAAGAGAATGCTGTGAGTTGTGTAAACTCCAGACTCCATTAAACCTGAATCTGACCCCACAGGTTCATCTTTGTCAGAGGGTCTCCAGTTAGCTCTAGATTAAATAATTACGCATGGGGGTAAAAGCATGGCTGGGACAAATTCCACAGAGAGTGGCAGTGAGAGGGGGCACTGAGCCAAAGGACTTAACATGGCTAATCAGGAAAGAGTGGACATTATATTGCTACAAGGAATCTGTGCATCAGAAATTGTTTCAAAGATAAAAGGATAAATGAGAAATAAGAGGTAGAGATATAGACCCAGTTATGAGTATGGATATATATATATATATATATATATATATATATATATTTAAGTAGACACTAGATAATAGAACTTCTCTTTGTACCTGATGACTGGAACTATTATATTCCACATTCTTAAACTTTGCAAGAGAATAGTAATAATTCACGTGATAGTCTCTGACCATCAGTGCTGTGATAGGGTGAATCATATTTAAACTCTTAAAAAGTGAGATACAAATGAAGCCAAGTGAGAGGGAGAGAGAGCCAGAGAGAGGGAAAGACAGACAGGGACAAAGAGAGACAGAAACACAGAGACAGAAAGATAAAGAGTCTGCTGGGTGCTATAAAAGGGATCCTGATCCAGCCAGACACCAAGAGCATCCTGCTGAAACTAAGCCAAATAAGAAGTTGCAAAGGATGAATTTTAGACTTGAAATTTCTTGAACTTTAATTCACAAGGAAGAAGAATTTTATTTTAAGCATTAATTTCTTTGGACTTTAATTTGCACAGTTGTTTAATTTTTAATTTTTGGACTTTAACTTCTTCCTGAAAGTATGGGACACAATTTAAATTAAATTTGGGGGGCATCTTCATATTGTTGGCATTTTGAGTGTCTTAATGGCATTTAATCTCATTGCAGGATCACCAGTACGATATACTGTTCAACATGGCCAGACATCATTCAAAATGGAAACTAGAATATGGAATGAGTTTTTAATTTCAGAAGGAAGAAGTGCAGAATTACTGTCCTGCCATATAAGCTTAAAAGGAAAGACAAAATATAGGAACATTTTAACACTTTAACCATGTTGGGCGGCATTCAACAACAACAAAAAATACCCTGATGCCTGACAACAAAACAAAACATACAAGGTGAGCCCTGTGATCGTCCCAGCTGTCTGACTGGAGGCAATTACAGAATGAAGTGCAGTCAGAGGAAGCCAGGCAGAGACCAGCGGTTTTACTGAGTAGAAGAAGGAGAGGGCAGGATAAGGAAATCCACAGCAGCTAGAAGACACAGACTTTAGCATGCAGGTGATGTATAGGAGTCCTGGGTGTCTCTACAGGGATCCTCTTGAGTTTATTTTTTTCATGTTTATTTATTTATTTTGAGGGAGAGAGAGTGAGAGAGTGTGAGCAGATTGGGACAGAGAGAGGGGGAGAGAGAGAGAATCCCAAGCAGGATCTGTGCTGTCAGCACAGACATGGACATAGGGCTCAGTCACATGAACTGCGAGATCATGACTGGATTTGAAATCAAGAGTTGGATGCTTAATTGACTGGGTCACACAGGCACCCAGTTTTCTTGAATCTTTAGCTGAATCCCAACCTGCCCATGAATGGAGTGAAACCCCCCGAAGCAGGTAAGATCCCAAAGGAAATGGCATTCTTGGGGAACTGTCAGTCAAATAGTTTTGCAGTTATACAGAATTGGGCATTCTTGGAGATCCCTCTGGGAGATAACTTACTGAATACACAGAATAATCAGTAAAAACAAGGGAGGAAATGTGCTGTAAAGGTAAATGCAATGTTTTCCTATAATAAATGCTACTTTAATTTCATCCCTTCCAAAAATCTCTTTAAAAGACAATCTTCATAATTTTTAAAAATCTAATGCTTATTCTGACTTATTATTATGCTCAACATTTATTTCAACATAGAATCCCCCGATGAGGCATAGGCATAAAAAATTTTTATTTTCTAGGAATTGTATAGTATATTAAAAATCTGTTTAACAAGACCAGTTTACCAAGTATTAGATTTAATCTAATTTACATACTTTTACATTTTATTTACATAGAAGAATTTACATTCTTTTATGAAGCTTCTTCGGCAAGGACTATGATAAAAATAACTTCAGTTGGATGCAGTAAGCCATTTTTCAATATGTTACCATTATATCTTACTTTAGAGAATAAATACACTAGATCAAATTTTGATTTAAAAGCACAAGGGAATCAGATAATTTTTAAAAAACTTATAATTTTTTTTAAAAACTCTAGAATCTGTAAAATAAACAGTAGTCGTTTCCTTTTTGCTTTAAAAAATCCTTAAATTATTAAACTATTACAAAAGTAACTAAACTACCAGCCAGATAAAGCCTAATACTCTTTTAGGGCGCTGGGTGGCTCAGTTGGTTAAGCATCCAACTCGTAATTTCAGCCCAGATCGTGTTGACTCAGGTCATGATCTCACAGTTCATGAGTTCGGGTCCAGCAATGGGCTCCATACTGACAATGCAGAGCCTGCTTAGGATTCTCTCTCTCCCTCTCTGCCCCTCCCATGCTCTCTTTCTTTCTCAAAATAAGTACAAATAAACTAAAAAAAAAAAGCCAGATATTCTTTAAGGTGCTAAAATCTAGCAATTAAGGATATAGCATTCACAAACTCCAGAGTTCAATTAAAAATGTCTAGATTAGGAAAAAGCTGAAAAATATGACCCATGGGAAATTTTTTTTCAGTAGAAAGAGATCTTGAAATAACGGAGACGATGTAATTAATGGAAAATGAAAACTAAAACAGATATGCTCTAGGTATTTCAATAGGTATTGAAATCATGGTAATGATTTGAAATATATACATAATATTATATATAATATATGATATATAATATATATAACAAGAGAATCTATAAAGATGAAAAACATGATGCCTGAAATAAAAATTACCCTGAATATGATTAATAATAGCTTAGACACTCATGAAGAAAAGATCAACAAATTTACAAACTTAAAGACACAGCAACAGAAATTATCTAAAATGAAATAGAGAAAATATAATATAAAAATATATAAATATAAATTAGGTTACATAGTTTAATATATATATAATTGTTAATTTTCTTCATCGACTTAGGTGGGCTACGGCTGCCTGACGTTTGGTCACACGTTCTCCTGGTTGTGTCTGTAAGAGTGTTTTGAGAGGAGTTAATATCTGAGTGTGTAAACTGAGCAAAGCAGATTATTGTCTTCCATCCAATCAGTTGAAAGCCTGAACAGAACAAAAAAACTGATGCTCCCTGAACTCCTCCTCCCTGACTGGTTGAACTGGATCGTCAGTTTTCTCCTGTATAAAAACTCACATCAGCTTTTCTTGGGTCTGCAGCCTGCCAGCTTTCCCACAGGAACTTACACCTTCCCTCTCCTGGGTCTCCAGTCGCAGCTCTTGGGACTTCTTGGCTTCTATAACCATTTAAGCCAATTCCATACAGTTAATCTATCTCTCTTTCTCTCTATTCATATATTTATATATGTGGAGAAATATATATATTTTTTATGTAAGGAGATATATATATTTGTATATGTGGATATATATGTGTGTGTGTGTGTGTATACATATATATATATATATAGCTTTCTGGAGCCCTGAAAAATACACTAATATACTCTGTGTGTATGTATATGTATATAATATACATATATACATAGATATATATTAGTATATAGTACACACATACAAAGTATATATAAATACATATTATATGTATATCTATGTACATAGATATATATGTGTATATCTGAACATACAGGTATATGTATATATGTACTTAGATATATATGTATATAGATACATAGTGTATATATGTACATATTCACATCTGTGTATATGCACATATATACGTAGACATACATATATATGTATATATACAGTGTATGTACACATAATTGTATGTATTCATCTATATATACACAATCAAATATATAATATCATAATTGTATGTAGTTATATAGACAATTGTATAATCATATAAGTTTATATAATTACATATACACAATTGTGACCTGCAAGGTAATGTTAAGTGATGTGATAATACATTCAGTTGGAATACCAGAGAGAAAGAGAGAGAGAATGAAAAATATTTTGAAGAAATAATGGTCAACATAAGTGATAAAGAGAAATCTTTTAAAAAATTTTTTAATGTTTATTTTAGAGAAACAGAGACAGAGAGACAGAGTGTGAACAGGGGAGGGGCAGAGAGAGAGGGAGACACAGAATCTGAAGCAGGCTCGCGGCTCTGAGCTGTCAGCACAGAGTCCAACAGGGGGCTTGAACTCACAAATCATGAGATCATGACCTGAGCTGAAGTTGGACACTTAACCAACTGAGCCACCCAGGCACCCCATTAAAGGGAAATCTTAAAACATCCAGGAAAAATAGAGATACGTTTTATGCAGAGAAACAAAGATAAGGAGTAGAGTAGACTTCTTATTTCTTTTTCCTATTTCTCTTTTTGATTCAAACTGGAAAGGGAGACTGTATTTATTAAATCTCCTTAAATCTGCCTAAGTTAAATGTCAATGTAATATACAAGGCGTAGTGAAATAGTAAAAACTAGAATTTGCATATATCTCCTCTCTTGTTGACATTCATTCTGCTTACCTTGACTTCAGGAAGTTTATGCCGGCCTAGCTAAGTGGATTTTCAGTTTGTACGATCAGTTTATATAATGTAATTGTCACACGATGAACAAATGGCTTAGGAATTCCAACATAGAAGCTCGTAGAAGTAATGTTTCTCTTCTTTCTAATACAAATTCATATTTACTTAAAACACATATTTAAAATCATGATACAATTTTATGTAAAAAGTTAACTAAAAGAATTTTGACAGTGTCAAAAGAAACTTGAATGATGATTGCTCCCCAACTTTCTTAAAAAAAGAATTCTATTCCTTCTTTAAATCATAGTTATGGGTAACTAATGTTTAGGAACATGCATGCAAATTTTGTGTGTGCATGTTATCCACATACATGTATTAGATAGGTGTTCAATTTAATAAAATTGGTGCCCAGTGGCTTCAATTATGCTGTGAGATCAAACAGCACTGGGTTCAAATCCAGCTTCTGCCACATAATCGTTGAGAGATGTTCTGCAAGTCCCTTAAATTTTTATGCTTATTTTCTTATCTCTATATAATGAATAACAAAACACCACCTACAGGGGTGTCTGGGTAGCTCAGTCAGTTGAGGATTTGACTCTGATTTCCTCTCAGCTTATGATCCTAGAGTCCTGGGATCAATCCCTGTGTTGGGCTCTGCTCTGAGCATGGAGCTTACTTGGGATTCTCTCTGTCTCACTCTTTCCTTCTGCCCCTCTCTCCCACTCTTTCTCCAAAATAAAATTTTCAAAAAACAAAACAAAACAAAACAAAACAAAAAACCCACCGCTAACAGAGATAGTTTAATTATTAGTTAAGACTAGATTACTTGGCAATCTATCTGGCTCACAGAGCTCACCAAGTATTACCTTCCATTGGTAATCATGGTAATATATCTTTTCCTACTGAATACAAGATACAGTCTCTCCTGACATTTGTTTTTGTTTAAGAACATGTAGACCATTTTCCAAGTCAATAAATATACTAACAAACCACATCTTCAAAAGAATGAAGACAATTTCATTTTCTGGATTCACCATTAATTGATTGATTAATTCCACGTTGATTATTTAGATTGTTTTAAAGAGGTTAATATATATATGTGTGTGTATATATATATGTGTGTGTATATATATATGTATATATATATGATGTTTTATAAATATCCATAGTCTTACATTCTGATTGTTTTCGCCAGTTGTTTTAGGCAGCTCAGGCTGCTATAACACATTCCCAGAGACTGGGTAGTTTAAACAACAGACATTAGTTTCTCCTAGAGGCTGGGAGGCCCAACGCTGAAGTGCTGGCCGACTCCTGGGAGTACCTCTTGTTGGCTTGCAGATGGCCACCTTCTCACTGTGCCCTCATGCGGCAGAGAGAGCTGCGCCGTACCTTCCTTTGCTTGCAAGGATGCTAATCTCACCGTGAGGGCCTAATGGTCAGGATCTCACCTAAACCTAAGTATCTTCTTAAAAAACTTTTTTTGGAATGTTTATTTACTTTTGAGAGAGAGGGAGACAGAGTGTGTGTAAAGGAGGGATGGAGAGAGAGGGAGATGCAGAATCTGAAGCAGGCTCGAGGCTCTGAGCTGTCAGCACAGAGCCTGACGTGGGGCTGGAACCCACAAACCATAAGATCATGACCTGGATCCACGCTGAACACTTAACTGACTGAGCCACCCAGACGCCCCATAAACCGAATTATCTTCTAAAAGCCCCATATTCAGGGGTGGCTGGGTGGCTCAGTTGGTTGAACCTCCAACTATTTTTTTAATGTTTATTTATTTATTTATATGAGAGAAAGAGAGAGAGCGTGAGCAGGGGAGGGGCAGAGAGAAAGAGACACACACTGACTATGAAGCAGGCTTCAGGCTCTGTGCTGACAGACCTCTGACAGTCCAGAGCCTGACTTGGGGCTCAGACTCACAAGCTGTGAGACCATGACCTGAGTTGGAGTCAGATGCTTAACTGACTGAGCCACCCAGGTGCCCCATAGTGTCCAACTCTTGCTTTCAGCTCAGATCATGATCCCAGGGTCGCAGTGTTGAGCCCCACGTCTGGATTTGCACTGATGGTGGAGCCTGCTTGAGATTTTCTGTCTCTCATTCTCAACCATTCTCTGCTCTCTCTCTCTCAAATAATATTAAAAAAAGAAAAAAGGGGGAAAAACCCATATTCAAATACTCCTACATTGGTGATTAGGGTTTTAACAAGTGAATTTGGCAGGGAGGAGGGGTGCACAATTTACTCCATTGCCAGTTATTTCTTCAGCATAAATAGGTAGTCCATGTTTTACTAGTATGAATATGTGAATGAACATTAGAAACCTACCCTTTGAGGGAATTGTACTGTTACTCTATTTCATTTGCTTACGAAAGTGTCTTGTTTCTCCAACGCTAAATATCATTTACTCTTCTTCATCAATATGTTAAAATAACATAACTTCTTACTGCATTTTTAAAATTCTCATTGGTAAGTAATGGGATAAAAAACAATTATGTTCATTGTTTATTTATATCACTCCGTTGACTAATTGTACACTTTGTCTATTTTAATTGTCTTTAAATGTGGTTGTGTTTGCTGTTGACTTTAAGCTCTCCTATATCTTATTAATCAAACCTTTTTTAACACATGTTAAATTATTCTTTAATAATTTTGTGCACCATATTTTCATTTTATAATAGCTTATCATAACTAACCAATGGTATTTTTGTTTGTTTTGCTTTGTTTTTAATGTGGAAAGAGAAATCCAATGCAGACTCCAAGACTGAAGTTTCAATCTGATAAGCAAGGGATAGAGACGAGTCTTGAACACTAGTGTTCTAATCTCTGGATATACCACCTTGAACACGCCCCATCTCAGCTGAGGACTGGTGTCCCGATTGTGATTTTTTTGCTCTTAATCCCCATATTATAACACTATAGGACTCAAGGCAAGTAACTTAGCTTCTCTGATTTTTCAGTCGTATCTGGGAGGTGGTGGTGAGGGTCGCATAGCAATATATATTTTATGGGGATTGTGAAAGATAACAAATGTAAAATGTAAAGCACGGAACACATGGTACATACTGAAAAATGTCAGTTTTCTCATTAAAAAGCATGAATTAACTCTTTGTAATTGGAAAGAACATGCTGTTACCCAGTATACCTTCCAATATTTTATAATTTGAAATTTCAATTAGGAAGCCTCATGCTTCTTTCTTCTTCCCTCTACATCCGAAGGGCCTGATGACAAGAGAAATGTAAAAAAGGAACCATTTTTTAAAATCTCTGAGTGCTTGGACAACAGTTTCTCCATTTGGTGAAGGGAAAGTCTTTCATTAGAGGCAGATAATAGCATTCTTCCTAAAGCATTTCACATTCACTGGCCCTAAAACGGAAACTGTTGTATACACAATCACGTCACCTGAGACAACACTCAGCTTCCTGGAAGCTGAAAGTCTTATAAACTCCAGGAAACACCAAGCCTGAGCAGCTCTCACTGCCAGTGGAAAATCAGGCCCCAAGCAGTTCCAGAAAACTAAAACAGTAACGTGGAAATGGACAGTGGAACAATTCATTCCCCAAATTTACAAAAGAGCCCTTGGTTGGGAGGGAGGCAAAATGCTTGCTTTCTTTTAACTGTTGCCATTAAAAATGAAACTTATATTTTTACTTTTTTAAAAAATCATGGCATTCTGAGCTGAAGGTTTTGACATTTGGCCACACACCTTTAGTTGTACAAATAAACACATTAATCTCAGAGGAACTGTAGATTTGCTTTTTTTGTATTAGTGCCAACCTCAGAATGTGCTCTGATTGCCTGGTTTTAAAGAAAACAGGATGTGAAGATTGGGTGAGGTGAGGCTTGCATGTTAATGCAATTCTTTGGAGTTAATGTTAGAAAAATTGCTTTTCTATTTAAGGCAGTACCTGATGTGAGTGTTTCTTGTAGTTTTCCATAAGGTTGTTTTATAAGTAAAACTTGACAAGAGACCTCGATATTCTATGAGGGAACTGTTGCAATTTATACCAGGTTCTGGTTATATGATGCTATGAATACAGTTATAGGCCATTGGAATTGCAGGTGGGAGAATGCTATTTTCCTCTTGGTTGGGGGCAGATCTTCTAGGAAGGGTAAGTCACTGCTGATGTCAGTTTACTGGAGAGACTATCATTTCTCATGGGGGAAACCTGAACTAACAAGGAGCTCTAGGTAGGGGTGACATTCTTGGTATGATGACCAGCATGGAGCTAATGATGAAGACGAACATCAAGATTAGGAAGTTGCCCTCAGATATGTGTGCCTGTTAGGGTTCCTGATTCTGGCAACATCCCCATCAATGTGTAGAAGAGAGCAAGTGACAGGCTGCTTATCATCAATAAGAACACCGAAGTGGCACACCCAACCCCAAGCTGCTTAGACAAAAGCTACTGAATCAGCAAGTCTTGACTCCTTGGCCCAGCCCTATTCCTTCCGGAAAATAGTGCCGGTCCTAGTCTTTCCTTTGCCACACTTGGCCAAAGTTCAGCTTCCCAGCATGATTTTATGTTTTTTCCCAACAAGAAGGAATTTCATAATGGTTGATTAGTATTTTATGAGCCCTTGGTTCCAAGCCCACTCCCTTGTTTTTCAGAACTCCACAAGGAAAGATGATAGCATTGACAAATTGAGTTTGACACTAAAATAAGGTTCATCTATCAAGCTTGCAGTGTAGGCAGAACAGCAGAGATGGGATGAAGAGGCAGAGTCAGCAAACATCTTTGGGGACTGGAGTCGGAATCATCCTTGAGAATCAGTACACACATTCCCTACTGAAATTTGGGGCTGAACAGGAGCTCATGGGAATATCCTGTCTTCTCTAAGTACAATGGTCCTTCTAGTGAAAGGGGACAGAGAGGGAAGGAAAGACACCTTTATCTGTCTCAAATGAGCAATAAATGCAATGTAAGGAAAATGACATTTACATTGAGATCAAATTGACAAGCATTAGAACACCGGCCCTTCGATATCCCAGCTAAATCATTGGTCCTAACAGAGCCCTTCTCTCTTAATTAATAAATTGAGGTTAATAAGACCATAGGGGGGCACCTGGGTGGCTCAGTCAGTTAAGTGTCCGACTTCAACTCAGGTCATGATCTCATGGTTCTTGGGTTTGAGTCCTTGCCTCAGGCTTTGTGCTGACAGCTCAGAGCCTGGAACCTGCTTCAGATTCTGCATCTCCATCTCTCTCTCTGACCCTCCACTGCTCTCTCTCTCTCAAAAATACATAAAAAATTAAAAAAGAAATTTTTAAAAAGAATAATACCTTAGAGTTATCGTAGCTATCAAATGAACTCAAACTAAGTCATACATCCCAAGACCAAATCTATCCAATGCCACCTTCTGTAAATAAACAACTATGTTCCCTTATTTACGTATCGTCTATGACTGGGTTGGGTAGTTGCAATGGAGACCGACCCTATGGTCTGCAAATACTGAGATATTTACTATCTGGCTCTTTGCAAAAATATTTGCCACTAAACTTAACTAAGTGAAATACTTACTCATTATCCTGGCAAATAAGTGACATTCACTTCTAAGCATTAATTAATATTGCTATTACTATTTGCTATTATTATTACTATTACTACCTATAGATAAAGAGTCTGTCCAGGTGAGGAAAGCAAATGTTATTGTATTCACTGTTCACTTAAATTCTAAATCGTAAATTTCAGGGAACTTGATTAGCTGTGTACCTTTGTGTTCAGGGCAAGACCCATTTAAGCATATGGACTAATATTGTTCTTTATTACTATCTAACATGCAACTCTTTTTTTCTATTAGTTTCCATGCAGTTTCTACACATACTGCTGTCAGTAAGAAGAAAATACATTGCATATTAATATTAACAGAAATTCAATATTAATATTAATATCATTAAAATGCTATTTCCTCTTTCAGCACAAGGTCCACATTTGAGGCCAGTCTGAAAACCCTCTTTCTCTGTTTCTTTCCTGGCTCTTTCTTGCCAAAATCTTAGACTGAGTGATGCCTAAGGGGTGGCTCCATGTCTCAATCTCCTTGCCATATATTGTTTAGTTTTCTTCTTCTAATAGTAATAGCTTAACTGCGTTGGGGTAAGAGAGTAACACGTGCGAACCCCAAAAAGGAAGAAATGTTTGAAAAGTTTTATAACTTCTATTTCTTCTCCCCACTTTTTACCTTATGTACCAAAATTTGTCAACCATTTGTCACTCAGTGGTGTTCTCAGGATCCTTTTGTGTCTTTGTCCCATACCTTTCTCCTCCCCAGTGATCGGGTTGTGACCTAAGGTGGAATGGATCCCCGTAAGAGCTAATCTTGAGGATGCACACAGCAAACAAGAGAGCTGTGGAAAGCCGGAGGACTTGGAAGCCTAACCCCCACCTTATGTCAGATATACAGAAGCTGAGATCCAGTGAGTCACCAACTTGCCTTAAGCCACACAGTAGCGGATGCGCACAGTTTCAAACTGTGTTCTTTATAGATGGCTAGCAACTATATTATTCTAATGTGTTTTATATGAAAGTTAATATGTTACATTTGGGATTAATTTTTATGAATAAAGGAAGTTACAATAAAGCCTTAAAGTTTATTTTTAGGCACCGATGTTTTAGAGAATAATGTTGTTTTCTCATTTCATAAATATTGAGCAATAACCGGAAGTCAGAGGCACACAGATGAGCAAAGCTGATAAAAGTATCTGCTCCCTTGGAGTTTATACTTGAAACAGAACAGTGAGGAAATTAGCAAAGAAGCAAATTAAATATGCACTACCTCTGATCGTGATAAAATTCTATGATAAAAAGTAAAGCTGGGAAGGGGAAGGAGCTTCTGGGTCAAAGATACTATTCAAAATGAAGCAGAGTGTTTGACAAAGGCTGGAAGGTGTTTCAACAAAGGACTGCATGGAGGGGATGAGCAGATGATGTGGATTTGGGGGATGGGATTTCCAGGCCAGGGAACATCAGAGAAAGGACCCTGGGGCAGGAGGATACCTAGTGTTTGAGGAACAATTATGAAGTCAATGTGGTTGGATTAGAGTGAATGAGAGGGTAACCGGATAAGAGATGAGGAGGATCAAGGGAGGAGGTGTGCAGTGTCCTGTGATCCATTTTTAGCTGGCTTTGATTTCAGGTGAAATGGAAGTCATTACAGGTATTGCAAAAGTGAGTAGTCTGCCTCGTATTGGCTGTTGTTTGAGAATAAATATATAGGCAAAAATGTAGAACACGCTGTTCTGCTACAGGAAAAGAAAAAAAAGTTCAAAACTCCTACTTGGCCTAGAGAACTTTCCACATTCTGGTCCCAGCCATACATTCCATATGACCCTTTCCCCATCCAGATCACCTTCGAACTCTGCAAAGAGCGTCTGCAAAACTGGTGGAGGCTCCCTCTGCCTTGTCTTATTTATCTCAGCAAATGCAACGTCTATACAGCTGCCAAGATTCACCTCAGTGAAACTCGACTGTTCTGCTAGAAGATCTTTTTCAACTCTAATAGACTTGGTGACCTTTTTCTAAGGACTCTGGCAGCCCTGTAGGCATCCTTCAGCTCTAGGACCTACGTCAGTTAATTGTTCTTATTTATTCATTTGTGTGTTTCTGCACCTGGCCTTTGAGCATAGAGGCAGCCAGTCTCAGGCTTGGGGTCAGTGTTCAGTATCTCTGCAGTAAATAAGTGAGTAAATGATTGAAAGAATGAATGAATAAATGTATTCTAGATCTGCTGTACAATACGGGTCTTAGAGTTACAGGTATGGTACTGTGTACTTAGAAGTTCATTCTGAGGGTAGATCTCATGTTAAGTGTTCTTAACACACACACATACACACACACACACACACACACACACACACACACACACAGACACACACGGATACTGGGAAACAAAGATACTGTTTATGTCTATAGTTCTGAACCTAGTGGTCATATCTAGGTGTTTATGTATGCCCAAGCTCATCAAATGGTAATCATTAAATATCTGTGGTTCTTTATACATCAGTTATACTTCATAAAAGCTGTGAACAGTAGAAATAAATGATGAATGAAGGAAGCCAAAGTACGCTCTTTTCAGCCATCACATTCTCTATCCCCATGACACTCATATTAAACCTCAGTCTGACATGTTCTCCAGGCTCCTTCGTTTTTATTTCATCTGCCTCCCTTCCCCACAGCCTTGACTAGGGAGACTCAGTCAATGAGCAAGCCTTTTACAGACATTAACATGTTTTTCCAGATGCACCAAGGACATAGCCCCATGTGGAAGAGCTGTTTATGTTACCGGTACAGACTGTGTTTCTTCTTGAAGAAGCCTGAGCATCTTTGATGAGCTCTATGTGCATCTATTTTTATGTCACCTGAGAGTCTTT
The DNA here is from genome assembly GCA_004023845.1 of Helogale parvula. NCBI lineage: Eukaryota > Metazoa > Chordata > Mammalia > Carnivora > Herpestidae > Helogale > Helogale parvula. The sequence goes on along the minus strand of PJEM01004818.1, from coordinate 116,162 downwards.
TCATTTTTTATTTGAAATTAGTTCCTAAGGTATCATATTTAACTCCAACAAAAGAAACCTCTCAGAAGAAGGAAGCAAGGAAAGAAAAAGAAAAGAAGGATGCATCAAGATGCATCAGTCCATAGAGGTTGGCTGCCCTGGGTCATTAGTGACAACCAGTGCAATTTGGTGAGTTGGGACATAATGCAAACCCCCTTGACACTGCCATCATCATAAAGTGACTTGAATAAAACTGTTTAAGAAAAAATAGATTAAAAAGCCAACCTGTGCAAATGTCCCTTTCTCCCTCTGTCTCAACCAAAGTTATCTTCACCCCAAACTACCCAATACTAATTTTGCAGAATTTTCTAAGTATCATGAGACCGTGAGGCCATAAAAGAGCAACACTAAAATTTCATGAAGAGTGGAGGGGAAAAGAAAAGAAATCAAAGGTTATTTTGTTTGTTAAAGGTCAGTCTAGCTGGGCCCCACACATTGATTTTCTTAGCTGCTACAGTTAAACAAGTCTCAAAAATAAATGTATTATAGGCAATGGTATGTTTGCAACCATTGAGCTGAGCTTTAATTTGAGAATGCAATCAATAATCCTTTGTGTTTCCATAACAGAACATGAGCAGAAAATCTGTCACGGGGGTATATGTGTTTGTACAGTTGCTGATATATCAGGCCAATGACTGCTTTGACAAATGATACCCTGCTTCCAATCAATAACTCATAAGCCACAATTTACTTTTTCTTTACCTTGAACTATAACCAAAAGGAGGCAAACATCACTATAATTTCCACTGAAAACATGACCAAGAGTTGATTGTGTGTGTGCATATATGTGTGTGTATGGCCCAAAGGGCAAACCATGACCACCAATAACAGAAAATTCTTCTACTGGAAACTGTGTGAGACCTCATAATTGTGGTAGGAAGAAATACTGCTAAAGAAATTTGGCAATATGCATTGGGTTCTCAAGTATGTTGTTTGACTCTGAATTCCACTTTGTCTGAGTCTGTCTATTCTATGGAAATAACTCATTGATTACACCAAGGGCAGCATATATATAAAGATGCTTATTGTAGCGTTATTTATAACAGGGAAAAATAAAAACTATAGGCGTGGTGAATATCTTAAGATGAGTAGTACATAGCCAGTATTAATGCCACGAGAAAATGTTAAAAGGAAAAAATGAAAGGGGAAATCGGACACTTGGTATTATTTAAAATATGCAGAAAAATATGCATCATACAAATATGGGACATAAATACTCTAAAACGTTTCTAGTGATGGTTTTAAGGTTTGGGGAAAACAAAGGATTTTTTCCCTAACACTATGAATTTTCCAAATTTATTATAATGGCTAGGATTATTTTTTCTCTTTTTTCATATTTATGGAGATATAATTGACATATCACATTACATTAGATTCAGGTGTACATCAGAATGATTCAATATTTGTATATATTGCAAAAGAATCAACAAAACGAGTTTCATTAACATCCATCACCACACAGAGCTACAACCTTTTTTTTGTTATGAGAGCTTTTAAGTTATATTCTTTTAGCAACTTTCAAATAGACAATGCAGTATAATTAACTGTAGTCACCATGCTATAAATTTATTCCCTAGATTTATTTATTTTGTAACTGAAAGTTTGTATCCTTAAGAGTGTGCACCACTCTTAAAATGGAAAGTTTTACTAAATAACTTCACTTTTTAAAACACTGACAATCAAAAGAAGAAACCCCAAAGGAAAGGCTAATATATTCACCTTCTAAACATTGACAAGGGTAATTTCTTATACTTCATTATAAATAAAGGTAAAAGTCAAAGGGCAAACTGGAGGTGGGAAAGGGAACATAGATATTGATTTTGTTAATATTTGTTAATGTTGAATATTTTTAGGTATTAAAAAGTAGATATTCCTAATATATAACAATTATATATTATGTGTTTATATTGTACATATTAAGATTATTTAATATGGCTATATAAACTTATTGTAATTATAAATTATTGTAATATACAAATATATTCATAATTATAATATATAACAATTATACATAATATATTAATACTTTTAATATAGGGACACCTGGGTGACTCAGTCAGTTAAACCTCCGACTCTTGATTTCAGCTCAGGTCTTGATCTCCTGGTTTGTGAGATCAAACCCCATGTTGGGCTCTGCACTTTCAGCCCAGGATTCTCTCGCTCTTTTCTTTCTGCCCTTCTCTCTCCTACTGCGCTCTCTCTCTCTCCATATAAATAATAAAAGTTAAGAAAATTCTTGATATATCAAACCAGTAAAACAGACAAATTAATACAGGAATTAAACATTAGTTTCCTAAAGAGGAAACACAAATGTTCATATATACACACACATATATATGATATTTATGATATATATATTATGTATGTATATATTCAGGATCAATAAAAATTAAAGAAATTCTTACTAAACAAACATGGCTACCATGATCTGCCTATCAAGTTAGCAAATACCTTTTTAATTACAATACTCAACATTGGAAGGGTAGACCTAAGGCGGTGCCTGGCTGACGTCCACTGGTCCAGCTATTCTGACACATGCTATTCTGGTAGATAATCTTCTGACAAGGTAGTGCCTCACCTGAAAACCCTGGGAGGCTCCAATGTGATTCTCCTGTAGGGAGTTGCCAAAAATTCCATATGGCATCTTTTCTAATCACAACTACCTCTAACGGGAATGGACCTGTAGGGTCATATGGCCCACATGGCAGGGCTGCGCGTGGTATGAACTGGACCTCCTACAGAGTCTTTCTGCCCCACCCAAAGCTTGCAGCTTGCCACGTCACAGGGCACGTGGTTTGGGATAGTGTTCCCAAGTGTGGACATGCTGCCTAGGGAACCCAAAGAAGCCTATCAGGCCCTGGGCTTCTCTCCTGGCAATGGGAGTGAGAAGATTTAACAATCTGTTCATTGTCCTTACCGAGATGGTAGGACCCTGAATACTTCTTGGGTTTACCGCCTACAATCTGGAGTGCATAAAACCTTTTTTCTAAGTATACTTATGTTTTTAGAGAGAGAGTGCATGGGAGGGTCAGAGAGAGAGGGAGTGGGGGAGAATTGCAACCAGGCATTGGCAGCACAGAGTCGGATGTGGGGCTCAAATTCATGAACACGTGAGATCACGACCTGATCCGAAATGAAGAGACAACCACCTAACCAACGGAGCCCCCCAGGTGCCCCTGGAGTGCATAAGTCTTGTCAAAGCTTCTAATGCACTTGCCATTTGTTGTTCATCCAATTCAATTACCATGATATCACTGATATAATGGAACACTATCATATTTTTCAGAATATCAGTCTCTCCAGGTCTCTCCAGACTAGTATAACATAGAGGGGCAAGAGCACACGTGTGTATTTGTTCCCACAGTCCCTTGTGACTGTGACATATTTGTGATTCTTCTTGTAAAACATGGGAAGGGAACGTACCTGCCTGGTCACCTGAGGCTAATCCTCTCTAAAGGATCTAGAGAAATCACAAATACAAAAAGATCTAATGTACCTTGTGGAATATAACGATGCATTGTGTAAGACCATAAAAAGATGGAGAGGATTAATAGTCGACTTGAAACAAAATGTGGAAGGGACCTCCTTGGCAACATATTAATAAATACCCATTTCCCACAGCCTAAATGTAGGTATCACTGAGCGTCAGGGCTACAACTTAAGTATTTTATTTTTAGTTTATTTGTTTATTTTGAGAGAGACAGAGATAGTAAGAAGGGGGTGGGCAAAGGGATAGGCAGATAAAGAATCCCAAGCAGACTCTGCTGTCAGCACAGAGGCTGATGTGGGGCTTGAACTCACAAACTGTGAGATCATGACCTAAACTGAAACCTAGAGTTGAACACTTCACCAGCTGAGTCATCCAAGTGGCTATGGCCCTAAGGCTATGACTTAATAAAAAGGGTTGCAAAGCTCCAGAGATTAAATTGTCAACCTCAGGAAGTCCACTACCATGATCAGGGACAGAGTGAGACCCAGAATAGGGAACTCTAAATCAATGCACTCAAGAACTTTAAAACCCAACATTCTTCTGATCCTCTGGGTCTACAGAAATGGCCTGCTTCTTCCTATTAGTAGTTAGGATTCTGAATTTACTTAGAGACAGTGTAAATGCCTTTGCTTTACAGAACAGCATGTGTCTTCCTTAGAATTTACTTCTATCTTCTCACATGGCCAATAGACCAATAATCCAGATCAAGGCATTATACAACCTCACCTGGAAAGTGATGAGCCTGGGATAAAGCAAGGGATTAGTTGACTTTTAAAGTCGAAGAAACTGGCATATAGGAGCTGACATTCACACTCAGAATGGTTATGACAATTTCACATGGTGAAAAAGAAATAGATCGTGGTTTTCATTGTCAGTCTTAAATTGCTGAGCTAATAATATGTCTACTGAGATTTATAAAAGAGCAGAAATACCACTCCCAAAGATATCAACAGAATAATTTGGAATTTCATGTTCTCTTTTGCTAAGATGTTTGTTATGATCTGTGATGAAATACATGTTTTATTTATGGAGTGTCCATGCCGTAAATCACAAACTGTTGAATTTGTAAGGAAATCCAGAACATCAATGTTAAATTTTAGTAGGTAATTATATTGTGTAAAATACAATTCTGGAACTCAATTATGTATTACTTTCATCTCTAAACACAAAGAGGTTACAGTAAATGCTAAAATAATGTAAAACAGATGGTAAAGGAAATATAGTCAATATATGTATGGAATCAATCACATTTGTTATGCCTTCAATTACTTTTTTTATTATACTTGTGATTCTTTCTCTTACAGTGAGGTTTTCCATATGTCCTTCATATTTTGGGCTGGATTCCAGCATCTAGCATGGTACCTTTCACACAGAATGTCTGATTTTTATTCTTTGGACTGTATTATTGAATCGCAGACCAATCATACAAAGTACATTGTGAAATACCAGCTCAGGTACATTCATCTATTTATGAAACATGCACTGAGCCCTCACTCGATGCCAAGAACCCTGCCAGGTACTGGGTACACTGGGTGAACTAAAGCATAATCTCTGCTCCCAAGGGACTCACATCTTTAAATGCCTTGAAATTGAAAGATGCAAAAACCAAAACCTATTTGAAAGAACAAGTCCTCTATGAATGCTGGCTCCAAGTGGGTAATACTAGCTTAGCTTCCCAGTTAAAATCATGGTCTGGTATTAAAATGAAAATTAGATTTCATCATGCTTATTGTAACATTGTTGCAAAAAAACACCAGAAGACTAATATTATACCTCATTGTAATTTATGTTATTCAGATTCATTTTTTACTAAAATTGTTGAAGAATCTGTTACCATCTATAGCAGGCTCTTTTGCATACATTTGGCAATATGCTTCATGTCCCTTCTCATTTTATCTTTTGTGAAAATAGTTGGTTACACTACATGTCATGTTCACCCTTAGGACATAGCAATGAGCAAGATATTTCCTGTCCTTGATTTAGAAAATATTACCTTCTTCCAAGACCCACCTCAACCGTCAGTTCTTCTGTGAAGCTTCTTCCCATGATTGCTCTTAAAGATAGAAGCCACTCACCTTTTATTGTTATGATTCCTGTTTCCACAAAGAGTGTAGGGAAGCAATTAGGAAGAAAATTATCAGAAATATACCAAAGGAGCCTCTCAATTCACAATGTGAGCATAGTTCAACATGTTATTGAACAAATGTTTAATTATTTTTAATAATAATTTTTCAATTTTAAAGTAGATCTCAAAGTAGACTATTCTAATGGTTACAAGGCTACTTGTATTATGTAGATATCAAATATTTATAAAAAATATAAAATGTCTAGTGTGCATTCACTATGATAATGATGTTCGGTGTTCTTTTTGCTGTTACTGCAAATATTACTAAGAATATAGAGTAAGCACATGCTTGTTGGAATTTCCCACATTTATATTCAAGTCATAACTCAACTTCTCAGTAGAGCAAACCTCAATGATCTCATTTGCAAAATAATAATAATAGTATTTCACATCATGAATTTATCATAGATATTAGATGGCATAAGGCAAGCAAAAATCTTAAAATAGTGCCCAGCATACAGAAAGCACTCAACAAAAGTTGATTTTTGTTTTATTAGCTAATTATCCTAAAGAAGGTGAGAAGCTATTTTTCTATATAATGTATTATACAAAAATATTTGCTTTATGGAATTTATGGAGAGATACTTATTCCTTGCTACACCCTTGTATGTCTTTTAACTTCATCTTCTGCCTCCTATTATGCATTTTTGATAACTAAAAACTGCATAAAAATATAAAGGAAGTTGAAATTGTTATATTGTAGAAGAGATCATGTAGTTAAGGAAAAGTTGTGAAATCTCTTAAGCATTTTCATAGGAACACAAAAATACTCAGCAGGCTACAAGATAAAATTCACAATGTCTGCCATCTACTCAAAGATTGCCAAACTTAACAACAAGGAGGAAAATATAAACCATATTGAGGAGAAAAATTGGTCAAAAGCTGATACAGATAGGGGCACCTGGGAGGCTCAGTCAGTTGAATGTTCGACTTCCACTTAAGTCATGATCTCACAGTTCGTGGGTTTGAGTCCCACATCAGGCTCTGTGCTGACAGCTTGGAGCCTGGAGTCTGCTTCAGATTCTGTGACTCTCTCTCTGCCCATGCTCCGCTCGTGTTCTGTTTCTCTTTGTCTCAATAATAAACAAACATTAAAAATAAATCTGATACAGATGTAACACAGATGGAAATCAGATATTAGCAGACAAGAACACAAAAACAATTATAAGTGATATATATATATATATTTATATATACATATATATGTTTATTTATTTATTTTGAGAGAGAGAGAGAGAGAAGGAGCAGGGGAGGATCACAGAGAGAGGAAGAGAGACAGAATTCTAAGCAGGATCTGTGCTGTCTCTACATAGCCCAAAGTGGGGTTCAAGCCCCAAAATCCATGACACCGTGACCTGAGACAAAATCAAGAGTCAGAGGCTTAACTGATTGAGCCATCCAGGTGTCCCAGGTATATTTTATATTTTTAAAAGGATAAGTATAGAAGATGTACAAAAGACCCAGACTTCTAGAGATAAAAATTGCCTTATTCTTGGGGCACCTGGGTGGCTCAGTCAGTTAAGCATCTGACTTCTTCTCAGGTCATGATCTCACGGTTTGTGAGTTCGAGTCCCGCATCGGGCGGGCTCTTTGCTGACAGCTAGCTCAGAGCCTGGAGCCTATCTTCAGTTACTGTGACTCCTATCTCTGACCCTCCCCTCCTCATGCTCTCACTCTCTCTCTCAAAAATAAATAAAAACATTTAAAAATTTTAAAAAATTACCGCATTCTTGAAAGAAAAAAATACATTGAGTATAATTATTGGCAGGATAGATATAAAGAAGAAAAAATTAGTGAACTTGAAGCATGGCAATAAAAAACTCAATTAAATTCATTGTAAGAGAAAAAAATTAATAAAAAATCAACTGAGCATTAGTGAACTGTGAGAAAAAATTGTAACTGCCTAAAATATTATAATTTGAGTCTCCAAAGAGAATGAAAAAAATCTTTAAGAAACAAGGATGGAAAATTTCTAACTTTGATAAAGTCTGTGAACTACTGAGATCCATGAAGGTCAGTGTATCCAAGTATATGCATTTACACATAGGTGCACATGCGTATACACACACACACACACACACACACACACACACACACTACATAAAGAAAACTACACCATGCAAGACATAATCAAATAACTCAAAATCAGTGATAAATAAACATTCTTTAAATCATCAGGAGACAATAGACAAAGTATATACAGTGGCACCACATTAAAGGTGATGAAATATTTCTTGCTCAAAATAGTGCAAGCCAGAAGAGTCCAGCAATATCTTTTAAATCCTGAAAGAAAAACAAAATCTGTCAACCTAGAATTCTATACCCTGAGAAGATCTCTTTTTTTAATTAAATTTTTTTCACATTTATTTATTTTTGAGAGATGAAGAGAGACAGAGCATGAGTAGAGAAGGGGCAGAGACAGAGGAAGACACAGAATCTGAAGCAAGCAAGAATCTAGGCTCTGAACTGTCAGCACAGAGCCTGATGTGGGACTTGAACCTATGGACCACAAGACAATGACCTGAGCTGAAGTCGAACACTTAACCGACTGAGCCACCCAGGTGCCCCTCTGAGAAGATATCTTTAAAAATAAAAGTAAAAACATTTTTTAGATAAGCAATGGTTGAAAGAATTCATCACCAGCAGACTCACATTAGCAAGAAATATTAAAGGAAATTCTTTAGGAAGAAGGGAAATAATAGTGCAATATTAAGGAAAAGAGAAAATAAATTACAACTACTTTGATAAATACATACTAGTATTATTTTTACTTAAATCACTTAAAAAACAATGGTTATCCGAATAACTTTAATCATGCAGTATCATGTGTACACCATATGGTATAAATGTAATAGCAATAATGATACAAATGTTGGGTATGACTCATGTATACTATTCAGAGGCTCTTATAGTAGATGTGAAGTAGTATAGTGTCACCTGAAGGTAGAGAGAATAAATTAAAGATGCAAACCTAAATAAACTAAATAAACAGCTAGTAAGCCAACAGAGATAAAACTGAATTATTAAAATTATTGAATTAAGAACACCTGGGTGGCTCAGTAGGTTAAACATCCAACTCTGGGTTTCGGCTCAGGTCATGATCTCACAGTTTGTGGGTTTGAACTCTGCATGGGGCTCCATGCTGATGAAGTGGAGCCTGCCTGGAATTTTCTCTCTCCCTCTCTCTCTCCCCCTCCCCTGCTCTCTCTCTTACAAAAATAAATAAACTATGGGGCGCCTGGGTGGCTCAGTCCGTTGAATGTCTGACTTCGGCTCAGGTCATGATCTCCCAGTTCGTGGGTTCAAGTCCCATGTCAGGCTTGAGCCTGTCTTCAGATTTTGTGTCTCCTCTCTCTGACTCTCCACTCCTAATGCTCTTTCTCTCTCTCTTTCTCCCTCTCTCTCTCTCTCAAAAATAAATAAAACATTTTAAAAAACTAAAATAAATAAACTTTAAAAACAATGTTAAAAATTATTGAAATAAGAAACAGAGAAATAGGACAAAATGAGCAAAGATAAGACAGAATAAACAGAAATCAATGAGCAAAATAATATACTTAAAGCTAACCAGATTAATAATCACATTAAATATAAAGTCTAAGTAAAATAATTTTCTCAAATTAACTAATTCAATCTATAACAGTGTTGGTAAAACAAGACAGCCCAACTACATGCTGTCTATAAAATTACACCTTAAAAAGAAAGAAACACATAAGGTAAAAGTCAAAGGATAAAGAAAAGTATTCTTTCTTCTGAAGGAGGAATTCAGAGTCTAGAATAATGCTGGATTCAACAAGGTCAATTCATAATGATATCAGGGTCAGTTCAACAGGAAAACATAACAATCCTAAATTTCTCATATCTAATAATAGAACCATAACACACCTAGGCTGATGGCAATAAAATTAAAGGAAAAGTAGTTAAGCTCACATTACGGTCAGAGATATCAACTCTTCCCTCTCAATTATTGATGGAACAATTAGACAGCAAATCAGTAAGTATATCAAAGATTTGAAAATTATAATCAACCAACCTCACCTTATTAATATTTCTTGAACACTCCACCACAACAGGTTATTATTGAGATAAACTGAGGAAAACATAAATAGATGGAAAGATAAATAAATAAAATGCTCATTGGTCGAAACGTTCAATAAAGCTAAGCCTCCCAAATTTAATGTGTATTTACAATGCAACCATAATTAATCCCAGTGGACTTTCTTTTGTATGTGTATAAATAGATAAGATGATGATAAAATAGATAAGGAAAAGCAAAAGTCTTCCAATGATCGAAACAATCTTGAGAAGGAAGATAAAAGTTGGAAGTCTAAAACTACTGTATTTTAAATTGAATGATAAAGTTATAGCAATCAAGATAATGTGGTATGAGTTTAGAGGAATATTAGAGTTTAGAAATAGAAGCATATATATACAAGCTACTGAATTTTGATAAAGATGAACGTAATTCAGTAGAGAATTTTTGAACCACTATTTTCAACAAATAGTACTATTATAGTTGCATATTCATAAGTAAAAACTGAGCTTCATTGTATGCTTTGTATTACATACCAATATTAAATACAATGTATCGTATACCTAAATAAAAACCTGGAGCTATAAATCTCCTAGGAGAAAATTGTTTTTGATTTTGGATTAGGCAAACATTTCTTAGCTACAATGTCAAACACATGATTGACAAAAGAACAAACTGATAAAGTAGATTTCACCAAAATTATGAAGTTCTGCACTTCAAAAGACATTATTAAGAGGATGAAAAGGCAAGCCAGTGATGGGGAGATCATATTTTCTAATTGTGCATCTGTTAAACTACTAGTATTCATAATGTATAAGTAATTCTCAAAACTCAGTAAGCAAATCAATAAACATTGCATTAAAAATGGGCAAACATTTTAATATAATTTTTCAATAAAAAGATGGAAAATAAGCATATAAAAAGATGTTCAATGTCATCAGTTCTTAGGAAATGCAAATTATACTTACAATAAGATACAAGCACAGACATATCAGAATGGCTGAAATTAAAAAGATGGAACATATCTTGTGAGATTTGGACATGAATGTTCATAGTAACTTTATTCACAATAGCCTCAACTAGAAACAACCCCCAAATATCTATTAACAGGTGATGAGGTGTACACCTACATGGGAAAACAACTTAGTAAATAAAAGGAATGACTTATTGATTGCTGTGACATGGATGAATCTTAAAATAATTCTGAGTAATTGAAGCAATGGAAAACAATTATATAGTATGGTTCCATTTATATAATTCCATGAAAATGTGTGCCAATGCATAGTGACAGAAAGCAGAGTTGTAGATCTCTGAACATGTGTGGAGGTGTGGTAGGAAGGAATTGGTCCAAGGAATTACAAACTACATGAAGGAAACTCAGTAAATTGCATGAGTAATTTTAGTTTTGAAGATTAAAAAAAATCAAATGGCTAATTAATAACCCCCAAATGTTCAGCCTTAACACTAAAAAATTAATGAATATGATGTGTTTTACATAAGGAATTTTATTTGTGAATTATTTGATTAAGGATTAAAAGTAATGATATACAGTGGTAACGAAGAAAAAGGGGATGGCCATTATAGTTTAATGGAACTATAAATTGGAGCATCCTGTTGGAAGAACTACTGGTCTCTCTATACATAAGGTCCCATGAATTTTCAAATCAATGCTTAAAACTAACCTGAGATGTAGGCAAGTATTGATGTCAATATCTTCAACATTGTTATAATAATAAAGATTTTATAAAAGCATAAATATTTGCAATTGGGTATCCCATAGGCCAACATGATTAAAATAAGACTTTTCTAGAGTATTTAATAATATGAGAAATTCTATGGCTATCTGTTTTCAGTAGAAAAGATTCATAGATGTAAATGGAGTAATTACTTGCAATTGTAAAAATTATATATTGAAAAAAATAAAGGAAAACATAGTAGGTTCAGAAAGTTAATGGGGTACATTGATTTGTATATTTGTATATCATCTACTATATAGATGGATATAGTCCTTAATGCATGCAAAGCAGCCTACAAGGATGAACAAAATGAACGGTTCTCTTAAATCAAGGAATGAGGGAGACTGTTTGGAAGGTGGGCTTCGATGTTTCACTATGTATAAATCTGCAACGTTTAGCTACTTAACAATATTAACACATTTGTGTATAACCTCCATAATACACTAATATGTCTGTCTGTGCTGAAAACTCCCACATTGATATCTCTAGTCCTGACTTCTCGCTTAGCTCCAAAGTTCTATAAACTTCATAAAGACGTGTGGGTAATTGTTACATGATACGTGTGTTAAATAATTTACAGGCAAATTGTCATTGCAATGCACACATGCATGTGTGTGCACACACACTCATGCACTTGCAGAATATTCTAGGGACAGATGCCTTTAATAAAGATTTATTTTGCAAGTAACCAAAGACGTTATGTTTTGCCTATTGTTCACCACGTCAGTGTTCTCCTCTCCAATTAAACAGTCCCAGGAATCTTCCAGGTGGTTAATGTAAGAAGAAAATCATACTGAGCACATTTTACTGTGATCAGGGAAATAACAATGTCAATGGAATCTCAATAATTTTTCACTCTGCTTGGGGTGACAGGCAATAAAGAAATAACTTAAGAGCAAGTTTTTTGTTTTTGTTTTGTTTTGTTTTGGAACAACACTGCTCTGAGAACACATTGCTTGAGTTTCTGTTGCTGGGAAGCCATAGAAGCATTGATAAAAGTCAAAATAAAGCCACTTGGGATTAACTGGCATGAAATACTTGGCATGGGCACTTTACTTAGTTTAAGACTTAAATGGGTGTTGGGAAAAATCTTTTTATTGCTACCCTTATTAAGCCTCTAATCATTCCATTAACATTTGCAGAGTGGTAGTGTTTGAACAGCTGCAATCACACCTGCTCTTAGAAAACTTTATTTTTCAAAGTATTTGCTCTATTTAAAGCTCTGCAATTTATAAATAAGCTTTATGCACTTAAAAAGAGAACATGCAAAACCCAGATCATCTGCAAATGGTGTCATTATTGCTACCTAATAATGTATAATGTGTTCCATATTAACACCCGTGATTTTTTTCCTTAGCCTTTCTATACTCTGTGCCCTTGTGGTTTTCCCCTCCCAAAACCTCAGCACCAAAGAACCACATTACCATTCATGTGTTACTCTTGAAATTCAGCAAAGCTTGTCCTAGGCTAGGAGCCCAGTGGGACCTGGTGGTAAGAAAGTGAGAGTCTCTAACTCTGAGGTGCCCTAAGGCTCCTTGGGGTCACTTCTATGATGGGGTTCTATGCTGCTTCATCACCAAGAACAGATCAAAGACACTGAGAGCCCGTCCTGTTTCTTAACTAGACCTTGACTCTGTACGTAATGGATATGCCAAAGGACTGGGAAGAAAGTTCCAGATTATCTTTGGGATAAGCCACCTTTTTCTGAGTTATGTGAGGAGGAGAGATGAACTTTGTTGAAGACCAAAAGTACCTCCCAGCTGCTAGCTGTGACCTTGGGCAGGGTGCTCAGTCATTCTGAGACTCAATTTCCTCACCTGCCAAAGCAAGCTAATGATAGCTGTCCTACCTTCTCTGTTATGCAAAGATGCTCCAACTAATTAATTTAGCAGATATGAATCGAGGCTTGGCTTTGCAGGTGCCTGACTCAGTAAAAGGAAGCAAGAGCACAAACATGAATAAAACATGTCTCTATTGTAAGAGTTGTAGCATATAGTCCATCAGGAAAGATAAACAAGTGAGTAACTAATAGTGCCAGAGGATGGGGAGGCCATGATAAAGCTACAGGCTATATGTTATGGGAAGCTTAAATGAGGGAATGATTAATTCTGCAGTGAGAGGGAGGAGTATGAGAGAAGGCTTTACAGAGAGGATGATTTTTTAGCATCATCTTGAGAAATGAGTAGGAGTTTGCCAGGCAAAGAAGAGTTGAAGGACATCGTGCAGAGTGGAGAGTAATCAGTCAAGAAGTTGCCCAGAGGACAGGTATGTGGGGAGAGGTGTGCATTCCATCACATGTATGCAAGAACTCTGCCCCTGGCAGTTTCCATGTATAAGGTGCCATTATTGTTAAAACCATGTTGAAGTTATTTGAGAGAACTCAGCTCTGGTCCGTCCTTTGCAAATAGCATAGTTACTGGTCTGGTCTTCATGACTTCTCTTGTTGTGATATTTTGTTACACTGCACTCTTGTTTTTTTCTATTTAAAAATTTATTAATGTTTATTTTATTTATTTTGAGAGAGAAAGAGGTAGAATGTGATCAGGGGAGGGGCAGAGGCAGAGAGAGAGAGAGAGAGAGAGAGGGAATCCCAAGTAGGCTCCACCCCATCAGAGAAGAGCCTGACACTGGGGTCAAATTCATGACCCATGAGGTCATGACCTGAGCCAAAATCAAGAGTCAGATGCTTAACTGACTGAGCCACCCAGGTGCCCCAAAGTGCATTATTATTGAAGTTAACTAGATTTGAAAAAGTCAAGTAGCAATAAAAGTCTTAAAGCATCCCCCTCCTAACTTCCATTTTTCAAAGGCAACTCCTTCCCATTATGATAGCTATTCCTCTGGTATTTCTAAATAATATATCTAGACTGTATTTGTTTCTTTTTGCTTTGAGACATTATCTATTGATTTGTATGAAAGATACAACTTTAGCTCTTTTTGCCCATTAATCTCCATTTACATTTTGCCTGTGTACTGAAACTGTTTGTTTAACAATTATCTCTTAAGTAATTTCTTGGCATATCTAAATTATGACTACATACACATTCATAGCTAAGCCTGGTTCTTCTGTATTATGATGAATCATTCTTTACCTAGTATATTATTTATTTGCTCATATTACAAATTACCTTAATTTGGGGGGTTTGTTTTTCTGTGTACTCATTCTTAATTATCATAACTACAAACTTGTAAGAGAAATGTGAAACTTTTAAAAATAGGGACAAACACATAAGGTGAGACCTTTCTTCTTTTCTCTCTCTTTCTTTTCTCTTTTCCAGTTTGCACTAATTTCTCTTCAGCCCCTATATGTATTTGCTTAAACAAGAATTTCTCAGTGTTTTTATAATGTCAAATACTTTATTTCCTAAATCATAAGAATTCCCCTTTCTTGGATCACACCCTTGTTTGGGGGATGTTATTCTCAGATCACCTTCCAAGATTGTAGAGGAAATTACCATTTTTCAAAAAAAGATAACAAAGGTTTGAGAGTTTTATACTCATTCTTGTCTGACAGTTTGACAGAAAATTGAATTCTGGTTTGTAACCACCTTTCTGGCTGAATTATTAAATAATTTCTTTATTGTATTCAAGCTTTAATTTAAAAAAAATTTTAATTTTTAATTATTTATTTTTGTGGCAGAGGGAGAGACAGAGAGTGAGCGAGGAGGGGCAGAGAGAGAGAGGGAGACAGAGAATCTGAGACAGGCTCCAGGCTTTGAGCTGACAGCACAGAGCCTCATGCAGTAAGTCTCACACGGGGCTCAAACCCATGAATCCTGATATCATGACCTGAGCTGAAGTCAGACCCTTAACCGACTGAGCCACCCAGGTGACCCTCAAACTTCTGACACTTGGTGACTATGGAGATGTACAGCTCTGATCTTCCTGAAAGAAGGAACTTGAAACTTCCCTGGTATTGTGGGAAAGTGTGATCACTGGGATGTGGGGTGGGGCTCTGTACTCCTGCAAACTCCAGCCAGCACATGAAATCTTAGGGCTTGTCTCTTTCACCTCAGAGTGGAGTCCTTCATTGGGTAGTATTTTGGGGGGGAGTTCAATTCCGGGTTGGCTGCGACTTTGTCTGATTTGCATTGTTTGGTTGATTCGAAGCTCTTCCTCCTGTCTCCCTTTCACGGGTATCAAGTTGGAACCATGGTCTACTATCTATTGTAAAGGCTGTTTAGAGAATTTCCTTATTTTTAGTTTCTTGCCCTACTCTATCCTCCATGTTGCCTTTCAGTAGGCAGTTAGGGCACAGCATTGTGACTTCTGCTCATGTAAGTCAGTTACTATTTATCGATCAGCTTTCCTTCTTAGGAAATATTCTTCCTGACTCTTGTCTGCTGAATCATTACAGTGGGACATCACAGACACTCCTCTTCCACTTCCAGGAGTTAAGTGTCATGCCGACACTTTTCTCCAGCAGTTGCTCCTCACCAAGTTCACTCCTGTCCCTGGTGGGAGCCTGCATCCAGCCCCAGGTTAATATGTGGTTGCAAAGACCCCATACCCAGGCTTCCCACAGGGACATTTTTTTTCTAAATTTTTTAAATATTTATTTATTTTTGAGAAAGAGAAAGTAGAGTGTGAGCCAGGGAGGGGCAGAGAGAGAGGAGACACAGAATCCGAAGCAGACTGTGCTGACAGCTCAGAGCCTGACACAGGGCTTGAACTCATGAAACCCAAGTTTATGACCTGAGTCAAAGTCCAGCACTTAACCAACTGAGTCACCCGGACGCACCACAGTAGAGACGTTTTATAGGGCCTTATTAGCTCCAGCAGTTTTCACTGAGTTTCTTATTTGCAGTTAAAGCCACAAGTCTGGGGCACTTGGGTGGCTCAGTCAGTTGACAACTTTGGCTCTAGTATAATCTCAAGGTTCCTAAGTTCAAGCCCCACGTTGGGACTCCACGCTAACGGTGCAGAACATGCTTGGGGTCCTCTCCCTCTGCCTTTTCTTGAATGCACTTACTTTCTTTCTGTCTCTCTCTCTCTAAATGAATAAATAAATAAATAAACTTAAAACACACACACACACACGTCAGTCCCTCCCTATCCCATCCTTACCCCCTCTCAGGTCTTGAATCCAAAGATTCATAAACTCTGACACACGAATCTCCATCTTGAAGTCTTTTTTCCAAGAACCATGAACTTAGATACATGTCCATTCTCAATTTATTTGTCCTTTTGGCTATGCCTCTTAAAAGTCATTTTATGGCATTTTAGTGGGGTTTTAAATGAGGCCAGAGATCGTCTGGGTGTTTAAACTGCCACAGTTAGACAACAGTTTGATCCACCACACATTTCTTAGTTTGTGAAGAATAGGTGATGGCCTTTCTGTTCCCCTGTGTAGGGATTCTGAGAGAAATCAGGAACAAAATGGAGAAATAGTGTTCTCAAAAATACATAATTAGGTTACCTTGTAGGGATGGGGCACAGGATTTCCAGTTGAAGGAGAAATAAAATAATGTAAATCTTCTTCATGGTTCATGGTTTCTCTTCTCTGGCAGAGTTTAAATACCTGACCAGGCACTTACCATGAACTTCTAAGTTTTCTAAAGGACATAAGCTTGGGGAACTGGAAAAAAATATCCTGGAAGAAGACACAAGGCAAGTATGCTCTGCACTATTAGTGTGGAATCCAAATGTGGGGCTCTGACATAGGAGCCTTGATATGATACTTGAGTTGAAGTTGTCAACTGACTGAGCCACCCAGGTGTCCCAAACATGTGGTTTTAATTGCAAATATATACATACATACATTTATACACACACAGAAACATACATGTACATATATACACGCACATACATATTGATACTGAGCCTAGATCTCTATTTGGTCTTTTTCTTGGAGATCTGGTGGAATAATGCTCCTCGGAGTGAGATTTTGGCTCTCTTAAGTGTCTGCTCCTTGACTCTGGTGGGAATAGTTGCCCCATGTCTTCTTTCCAGTGGCCCTTACCTAACCCTACTTACCGGGTCCTGGCGACTTCACTGCCAACTGTGAAACTGACTTCAAACAGGGACAAGCTCTGGGCGTCTCTGCTCATCATGAAAACATGGGGTGAAAAGAAGGGGCTATAGAGAAACTGTCCTCTCCCAAGGTATCAGTAATATCCTTTTCTCTCTTTTCCCTAAAATAAGTCTTCTAGGAGATTACATACCTGCAGGATTTAAGAAGTCCATGTTTCCCTTTCCACAAAATTTTATTTACATGAACAGAGTATGGAAAGGTTCTAGATGTTTCCTTTAGGCTAGAAAGCAAACAGACGAACCATTGATATATGCTAGGCCTGTCGCTGTCTTGGGAAATCCAGATGTTGTCAACACAGATTTTGCATTCATCTGAAGCGTTTTCTCTAGAAAAGGACAGCAGCTTGTTCCAGAAGGAAAAGGAATCAAAGTGGTTGACAGAGCAGTGATGCCTTCTGAACATGGTGGCCATTGTTCACACCAAAGTAGTCGGGCTGGAAAGACGGGCATGAGCTGTTTCCACTTCTTACCACTGCTGCCCAGGGAACGGGTGGCTGATGCAGCAGGAACAGGTATAAATCATTTCAGCCCTGGTTGGTGTTGGGTAAGGCAGTATTTCTTCTGTGACATTTTATAAGTGCATTAAATTGCTCTAATCCTGTTCAAAAGGAAGCTCAGCAGGGTGTCAGATCAACACAAAGTGGGGTTTTGGTTACTTCTTTACCATTTCTGAATTTCACTTAATTTTTCACGCCATAATGAAATGAAAGCTTTCCATGGAAAGCTTTTCCATGGAAAGAAGTAGAAGTGAAAGAGCTATATTATTATGTGTTATGTCCTTACTACATGCCCTGCACAGTTATAAGTGCCTTATCTTGTTTAATTCTTTTTCCCAACTTACAGTTATGATAAAGCAACCTGCCTAGAGATGAAAAAGTTCTGGTACAGAGAGGTTAAGTAACTCATCATATATCACACAACTAATAAGTAGCAGAACCCAGGATTGAAACACACATCTATAGGACACCAAAGTCCATGAGCTTTTATCCAGTTATAAGCGGATTCTTTTTTTCCTTCCTTCCAGCACATTTTAGTAGTTTAGTTGTAATGCTATTTTAAACAAATTACAAGCAAAAAATGATAAAAAGAATGGAAAATAAGAGTTGGATAACTCTTTCTAGTAATTTGTTTCTTTTTCCTTACTCTCCTATTCTTTTATGGTTTGTCTCAATAAATCTAGCTTCTATCCTGGGCCTGTGAAAAGTAAGATAGATAGTTCATCTAAAGAAGAGAAGGAACATGGGCATAAGACAATCTTTCTTGGTGATCATAACCATGACCATTATCCATGGCCAAAAGCAGTTTAAACTGTTCTTGGCACCTCTAGGCCTATCATACATAAGCTCTGAGAAGTGTCTGGAGTGTCCCTGGGGCACAGACAGGATTATTACTTAGTGTTGGTAAGAGGCTCACAGTACTTCATTCATAAAAAACAGATGGAAGGATCTACGATAAAAAGCAAGTTATAGAAAGAACAGCCTCATTGAAGAGCAAGTAATATTAACCAACCACGAAATCTTTGAGAAATTACTATGAGATCAAGTTTTTCTATGTTATTGTAACATTGGACAGATGTTGTCAAAGATAGATCTTTTCCCATATAAAGTAGGAGAGAATGACATAGTGGAATAATATTGTTTTGGAATCAGAAATCCCAAGGTTTAACTCTAGTTTGTATGCTTATGCCTTGAAATGGAATCATATCCTGTTACCTCTCTCAGCCTCAGATAGAACGTCAGACCAGTCTGAGTCCTCGATGTGAATGCAGAGGCTCATGGACATTCAACTGTTGCTTTATCCAGGCTCCTGGTAAACACCTGGAAAGTGTTACCTGCAAGTGATGTTCAGAGAGCATAAAACCAACATTTCCCAAACTGTAAGGAAGGTCGGGCAGTATTAGTAGTTCTTAGGAATAACCTCTAAAACAGATGTAAATCCCTCTAGTAAGATCCAACTTTTTATGGGCAGTGTTTCCTTGGCATTGTCTCCAGATCTTCCCTTAATGTTTGTCTTTAAAGAATAAAACAATCTGGAACTTTTGAAAGTCTTCTTCAATCATATTGTTGGTTTATCAGGTCAAGCATGTGGATCCTAAATTAACTTACCTAAAAATTATGCATGAATTATTATGTCTTGCATTGCGGAATTCATGTTAGGTTTATATTTTTACCCATGTAAACAACTTTTTTAGCATTGAAGTTTTTTTTTTTAAGTCTACTTTCTCAAATGACTAAGTAAATAGTTCAAGTCTTATGTGCATTAGAAAAACAACAGTAAAGGAATTTTCTGGGTGGAATATATTACATTGCACAGATATTACATTTATAAAATCCAGTTCCTATAGACTCTTTTAGTCAAAGATATCTATTATTATCTTTTGAGTTTTTCACCAAATGTGGTTATCTCTGTGTCTGAAGGAAACAACAACCGAAGTTGGGCACTCAACCAGCGGAGACGCCCAGGCACTGCAAAGAGACATGATTTTTGAAAGTTAAAAGAGCTGAGCTCTCAGCCTTACCTCTTCCTTACTGTTTAATCTCTTATAAATTATCAGGCACATTAGGGAAATCGTCTTGCTTTACCTCTCTTCTGCCCACCTCACATTCCATCATGACTTTGGCGTAGCAGGCGGTCCTCTCCATGCAGACCAGGCTCTTACTGATTCACCAAGGGGTGAGCATGTGACAAAGACAGGCCAATTAGAATTCCTTTCCATTCCAGGGATTTTATTTATTTATTCATTTATTTATTTATTCATGTATTTATTTATTTTTAAAGTTTATTTATTTACTCAGAGAGAGAGAGAAAGTGCTAGCAGGGTCAGGGAAGAGAGAATGGGGGAGAGAGAGAATCCCAAGCAAGCTCTGTAACATCGCCATGGATCCCAATGTTGGGCTTGAACTCATGAATCATGAAATCTTGACCTGACCCCAAAGCAAGAGTCAAATGCTCAAATGACTCCCATACTCGCACCCTGCCACCCCAGGAATTTTTAAAAATAGAGTTTGGGAAAGCTGTTAGTTGTTAGGCTTAGAAATTGTTGTTTTGGTGAAAAGAATGAAGCTCATGTGCAAGAATACACAAGGACAGAGAGAGAGAGAGAATTAGTTCTAGTGAATTTAGCTTCAAGTCTAGCTATATGCATGTTCCTTATATTAATTACCTCTTCACCCTCCTAAGGCATGTATGTTTTGTTTAATTATATAAGCAAGGGAATTATATTTGTACTTAAATTACTTGGGTTTTGTTTCTGACTTTTGGTAAAGAAGGTTTCCTGGTATTTAATGTCTGTGTATGTAATGCATTTTGCAAAATGTGATGGCAGTAACAAAATTATCACGATGACAGAATGAATGCATTGACAAAGTACCTTACATGAAGCAGAGCATCATACCTAATGCTCACCAGTTTTGATAAGTTCCTTTGGCCATTCTCTACTTAAATACATTACGTGAGATGGTCACGTCAAATTAACCCATGCATTGTCAATTTGAAAGTAAAAAATGTTGAGTCATGAGCAAAAATACCCATATAGAATTTTGATACAGCATACATTAAGAGATTTTAGAGAAATGATCTTTTAATTTAAAGTCCATTACTTTCTAAAATGTGATTTTGAGCAATTTGCTTCACAATTCGGCATCTAAATTCCCTCATGTATGAAAAAAGAATGCTAGTTCCTATTTCACATTACTGGTCTGGGATAGAATGAAAGGCAAATTTAGTAAGTACTCAACTGATCTTACTTTTCTTTTCTCTCTGAAAATGTCTGTTCATTTGTGGTCCATATCCAGCTGTGATCTGAAGAGTATGAATGTCATTTCACAGAGAGACTCCTGAGGTCCAACAGCAAGTCAATATAATGTACATTCAAATGAACCAGTGACTGGTCATCAAGGAGAATGAGTCCAACATAGAAAATATGATCTATCTTTTTAAGATTTTAATGGTAGAAAAAAGCAATCCAACCCTTCATTTGGGGTGAGTGTGGAGCTCCTACTGGAAAAGAATCAGCATGTTATTATGCATTCCAGTTCACTTCCAATTTCCTCCTCAAAGTATGAAGTTCAATTGGTTAAAGATATAAATGTATGAGAATAAGGAGGAGATTTAGACCAGAAAGGGGTCGATGGAACTTCTTTTGGCCAGAACAGCTAGATTAGAGAGTGATGTCTTTTACCATTATGAGTAAAGGGAAGACGTTTATTTGCTTAAGGCAGAACACTGAGGGAAATGCAAGTTTCAGTTTCGGAGAATGTATTTAGTTCGAGGTGCTAGTCAACTGTGAAAAGTTCACAGATATTCAGGGTAGGGCAGGACTGGAATGAGACACAGGACTGGAGACACTTCGGTAGTAGCAAGGGAGACTCCTTAGGAAGAACACAGAGGGGGTGAGAAGACTTAGGGCATACTCTAGAGACATGGATTTAGGAGGAAAGCTTTTCAAAAAGAGTATGAAAAACAAACAAGTGAAGCTAGAGATAATCTGAAGATAAAGTATACACTAGAGGATTAACAGACTGTTGGAAGTAGTCGGGGAAAGGATCCCAAATAGAACTGGTGATATTAGCATCAGATCAACTCTTTTTTTAAGACAGGAGGGAGAGATAAACGGATGCGTGGCGATAAAGACAGGTGTATAGGTTGTTGGCATGTATAAAACTGTACTAATATCTTTCAAGCCAGAGACTCTGCTCTGCATCCCAGTCAAGGGAAACTCCATTCTTCCAATTTGTAAGGCCAAACATCTCGATGTTATTTCTGACTCCTGAATTTATCCCTGCATTCGGCCTCTCCACACAGTCCGTGTGCTCTATCATTCACGTCTATCCAGAATTAAATGACTTTTCACCTTCCGCTGCCCCCTTTTGATCTCAACTACTTTCCTTTCTTGTCTGAGTTGTTGTAATTTTCTACTCAGGAAATATTACCTAAGAAAATAATCTAATATGTGGAAAAGCTTTATCCAGAAATAACAATTATGCTTCAAAGTGTATAAACATACCTCTCTGAATTTCCTATATATTTAGTTCCTCTCTAAAATAGAAGCACCAATTTGTAAGGCTAATTGCCAGCGTGACAACGCATTTTATAATGACAAAGAAAAGGGAAGTGTTTAAATTTATAATATTTGATTACCAGGACCTCAAGGCTTCCTAAAATGGGATGGTCCTGTATAACCCTGGTCCCCTCTGTTGTTATTTCTGTCTTCATCAGTCTTCAGCAGCCACATTGCCTTTCACTAAGCTTCCGTAAGGAAGGTCATAATATTAGTTCATGGGGGGACACCTGGGTGGCTCTGGCAGTCTGACTTTGGCTCAAATCATGATCTCACGGTTCGTGGGTTCGAGCCCCACATCAGGCTCTGTACTGGTGGCTTGGAGCCTGGAGCCTGCTTCGGAATCTGTATCTTCCTCTCTCTCTCTTTCTGCCCCTTCCCTGCTCATGCTTTCTCTCTCTCTCTCTCTCTCTCCCTCTCTCTCTCCCCCCCCTCTCTCTCTCAAGAATGGGTACACATTAAAATTTTTTTAAAAAATATTAGTTCATGGAATCTAAATATGGATTTCATAAGCAAATTTGGTAAAGGACCAAGATTTATGTAGGACTTAGGGACAGATTTGAGCATCAGACATGAAACTGCTGAAAGATAACCTCACTTTCTCTCTACAGAATGTCTTTATTTTCTTTTACTATATACCATGTACCCTTGCATATCCCAGCATCCACCACTGACTGCAGCTTCCAAATGTCATGCATAGAGTCTTTTACCTAAATTCGTACAGAATAATTTGTGGAAGGAAAGGACATTAAAACACAAATAGAATTGAATATTGGTTGGATTTAGAAATAGTTTGGTTATGGCTATATCATAGACACATTAAATAAAAGAAGAGGGAAGAAAAACTCATGTTTCAAAAAAAAGACTATACATATGTTTTTGTATTCAAGTTTTTGTACTTACCATTATAATAATTTTATGGGCTATTACTTAGTTTCTAAAATGACAATTTCAAATTAAGTGTATAATATTTAATCTAGTGTATATATCGTCTTTCATGGAATAATTGTCCTATTATTGGACATTTGGTTTATAGTAATACAGCCAATATAAATTACCCTGCTTTAGCCATCTTTATGTGTATTGGATTACCACTGAGGTTTATTGAACATTCAGTGGATGAAGTAAAATATAGTAAAAAATAACTGTTTCAAAGACTTTCAAATGTGTGATTTTAGCTTTTTTTGTTCAACAAACATTTGATATTATCGGAAAATGATGTTCTTAGGTGCTGAGACAATGTTTGTTTCCTCATCTCCATGCAGCCAGCTTTGACTTTAAAGGTGATAGATTTCATTCTGGGAACAAATTATGGAAACATAAAGGAATTTTGACACATAGCTGATGAATCCTGTTTTTCCTAGGTTAGACAAAATGATTTATAGTGTCAAAAGACATCAGTAAGCAGATGGATTTGAAAGCTCTTGCAAAGGATAAATAATTTGACTGTGTATTACATTTTATGGCTGTATCGAAACACGCTGAAAAATGGAGGGTCTAAGAAACAAATGCTGGAAACTTCAGAACCAATAGTCTAAGATTTCTCCCATTGTTGTTTGTGATGGGGGCGGGGGTCATTTGGTCAAAGGACAGTGAGATGGGGGCTGCAAACTCTGCTTCAAAAATTCCACTTCCAATTTTTATCTAATGATCTGTGGTATCTCATTTCATAGGGCTGGGTTGAACTCTATGTCTGATATCTACAAATGGCAGATGATGAGCATATACTTTATCTTTCTAAACTTGAATTTTCTCATTTGTAAATTGGGGGAAATACCTTATTCCAGGGTTGATACTCAAAATATTAATGGTTGTTACAGCAGAGGCGCTGATCCCCCAGAAGGATGCTGGTTGTAGCACAGTTCAGGTAATGGAATCCCTGACTGAGGCAAGTCATCCCTCTTATTTGCTGGATTTGGGGGAGCTCTGAGGGGTACTGATGGGATGACTGGGCAGGGAAGAACAAGACATTAGGGAATTAGCCATTCTTATTTGTAGTGGAAACATTTCAATATTTTAGCTATGAGTCGGTATGCTCTTCCATGTATGGCTGACTACCAAGCCTATTTCATAATTTTTTTTAACATTTACTTATTTTTTGAGACACACACACAGGCAGAGAGAGAGAGAGAGAGAGAGAGAGAGAGAGAGAGAGAGCGAGCATGAGTGGGGGAAGGGCAGAGAGAGAGAGGGAGCCACAGAATCCAAAGGAGGCTCCAGGCTCTGAGCTGTCAGCACAGAGCCTGACTCGGGGCTTGAAATCACAAACCATGAGATCATGACCTGAGCCAAAGCCGGATGCTCAACTGACTGAGCCACTCATGCGCCCCTATTTCATAATGTTACTGGGAGACTGAATGAGTAAATACATTTCAAGCATTTTACGTGGGGTTTGTGCCATGGCAAGAAGCTGACAAATAGTAATAGTAGCACTGGTAAGTTTAGTAAATCCTGTTGTCATAATTAACATTAAAGAGGCTTTTTGATGAAATAAAAGCTTTGGAATGTAGGGAAAAATAGATACGAAGATGATGGAGAAGGATTTTTAGAAAGAGGTTTTTCTGTTTTTGTTGTTGTTGTTGTTGTTGTTGTTTTGTTTTGTTTTGTTTTGTTACTTTTGCCACAACTAATTCTTGAGGCAGTGCTGTCCATTCACAAGCAATTGGTTTCGAGTAGGGCTACCAATGATGTAGCCTCGCCTGATGTGCCCCAGAGACGGCACAGGATCTCAACCAAGTCAAACACACACCCCCGCAGAAACCTAACCCTTAAGGGAGGTGACACAAAATGTTGGAAACTCAATTTTACAAAGATGTCATTCTCCTTCTATTAATCGATTCATCTGAAAAGAGTTCCAATAAAAGTCTCAATATGCTTTGACATCTAATATATCAAGTGAGTTTAAAGTTTACCTTAAAAACTAAGGTTTAAATTAGCTTTGATAATTCTCAAGGAAAGGAGAAAATGCAGAAATAATAAACCTGTGGTACCAAACCCAAAGATCTTTGAAGCTCTGAGGCCGTGTGGCATTTGCAAAGTGTTGGATATATGTGGACAGACAGAGCATTTATGGTCATTTGAAATCCGCTAGAAATACCCATGGGAAAGGACAGACTGTCGTTTATTTAATATATAATATCGGATAAATATACTTTTCCCTATGCTATAACAATATAATTAACTGATACTACATCTCAAGGTAAATTCTACATGGATTAAACACATACGCCCTCATTTATACATATATTTCAAAATTTATAGAACATCTTTAAGATATCATGAAAGAGAAGACGGAGTTGAGACACTGTTGAGTGTAGCATGCCTGGAGTACCCAATGCCCCTTTTGGGGAGGACACATAAAATGATTACTGGGCCAGGGCAGGGCTGCGAGGGTGGTGCGGGACTGGGTGTTCTGGACATGTCCTCACACCCCCACTAGCGACCAACCAGAAAGCCACCAGAATCAGGAAGCGAGGCCTCTTCCTCCTGAAATGTCCCTCCAGCGCCTTCTACTGGGGAAATGTAACATCATTCTCTACATTTCCCACTGTGCAAAGTCCTCTATGGCAAGAGCTTCGATTGTGAAGGATAAATACTTGCAAAAATGGTGAATAGTTTTAGAGGGGTAAATTTGGAACTGAGAGACAAGAAATGTATAACTGGGATAGCGTTTATTTAGCCCCCATGTCTGAGTGTTGGTGTTTTAGGCTGGGCTCAGTATGGCATTCGTTTTGTTTTGATTTGCTTTTGTTTTTGTGTTTTTGTCTGGTCTGATGTGGGCTTGCTTTCCTATTTGTGGTTTGGCTAGTTTGGAGATGGTCTCAGGTGGTCTTGAGTGTGAAGCGTCTGGTTGTTTCTATGTGACTCATTCCCCAGCCAGTTCAGTAATGTCTATTCTCATGGCGCTCTTGGAGAGTAAGGGAAAATGGTGGTCATAGCGAGTAGTTTTGAAACTGGCACACCATCCGTTCTAATGCATTCGGCCAGCCAAAGCAAAGCCACAAAGCCAGCCCAGATTCAAGGGACAGGGAAATAGACCACTGTTTAAGACAGGAACTGTAAAGCAGCAAAAACAAACAAAACATGGAAATAGCGAGTGGAGAATAATTTGGCCCATTGCTGCAATCAATCGACCAAACCATATGGCTTCACTACGCATATCTATAGATTCTTGTATCTGAAGTCTGCACATTCTGTTGGTCCCACCATTTCTTATTATTTTGTTCTTCATGGGTCTGGCTACCATTGCTCTAATAAAAATATGTTTGGGATTTTCATGAAGCCTGGGGTAAAGTGGCCCTCCTCCAGCTGAGTGCCTTTGCTGTATTTGCTTCTGCTAGATCTCTGGGAACACCACCCCTTGGATGTCAGGACAAACTGAGGTCATAACTTGATGTTTCCGGACCCACCCAGATGATGCACATGCGATACTCATGCAATACACATGAAGGCTCTTCTCCAAACTCAGTTTCTTAGGGACAATAATTGTTCTTTTCATTTTTCCCTTTCTTCCCTTGCTTTCCACAGCAGTACAGCAACCTTATCTACAGCGGGCTGGAAAGAATGGCATTGTTTCATTCAGGTTTGCCTTTATCCTGAGAGTGAAGCCTTTTGGAACCTCAGTAAAGTTGTTTCCCGTGGTTTTTGCATGGTTCATACTGCTCAGTTTCAGGGATGCAGTTTACCCTGCAGGGTACTGGGAGGCCCTCCCCCACCGCCATCATATCTTGAAGCTTTGCCACGTACAACTTAAGAAGTTACAATTGATGGACTTGTTCTCAGCTTAATATGGGAAGAGTGATTTTGGAGATGATCCTGCTCAACAGTCCCCATACCTGGACTTCTGT
Source organism: Helogale parvula (assembly GCA_004023845.1). NCBI lineage: Eukaryota > Metazoa > Chordata > Mammalia > Carnivora > Herpestidae > Helogale > Helogale parvula. Next base: position 88,800 of record PJEM01004818.1, on the reverse strand, counting down.
CCTCATTGCCACAGTAAAACAATTCTCAGTTCAAGCATGTAACATTTGTAAGCCCCTTTTATTTATCTTTGATGTTCTGATAGTCTGGGTACCTCCCTGGGTTCTCCAAAATTTAGCGGTTTTTGTGTTATCTTTTAAGCTCTTTCAAGACTTTATGGTGATTAACAAATATTTTATCTGTATATTTAATTGTATTTAGTGGAAGAGTCAATTCATATATCTTGCATACAGCTCTTTGGTCTATGTTTTTATTTCATTTAAAATTTTTTTAAAGTTTACTTATTTTTGAGAGAGAGAGAGACAGAGACAGAGTCAGGTGGGGGAGGGGCAGAGAGGGGGAGGCACAGAACCTGAAGCAGGCTTACCAGGCTCTGAGCTGTCAGCACAGAGCCTGATGTGGGTCTTAAATTCATGAACCATGAGATTATGACCTGAGCCAAAGTTGGACACTTAAACCTACTGAACCACCCAGGTGCCCCTATTTAATTTTGTATTATTTATTTATTTATTCATTCATTTATTCATTTAACAAATAAGTTTATTTTATTTTATTTATTTAATTTTTTAAATCTTTTTTTTTTTTTACATTTATTTGTTTTTGAGAAACAGAGAGACAGAGCCTGAACAGGGGAGGGGCAGAGAGAGAAAGAGACACAGAATCTGAAGCAGGATCCAGGCTCTGAGCTAGTGGTCAGCACAGAGCTTGATGTGGGGCTTGAACCCACAAACAGTGAGACATGACCTGAGCTGAAGTTGGAAACTCAACAGACTGAGCCACCCAGGCACCCCTGATTTTACTTGTTTTTAAGTTTATTTATTTTGAGAGAAAGAGGTGGAGAAGGGAAGAGAGAGAGGAAGGGAGAATCCCTAGCAGGCTCCACCTTCTCAGTGCAGAGCCCTATGCAGGGCTTGAACCCATGAACCATGAGATCATGACTTAAGCCAGATGCTTCCCCAACTGAACCACACAGGTGCCCTTGGTATATATTTTCAAAAGATCATTCTTGACATCTGTGTAAGAGACCAAGGATGAACATAGGGAGAAAAATAGAGCCTTTGACAATAATTTAAGCAATGGCTTGGACCAAGGTCGCCAGAGTGCAGGGTCAGAAGTGATTTCCTAGGCAAATTCAGTAAAACGCTTCTGTGACTTCTCATGTCCTAGTGAGTATCTGAAAGATACCTTTTGTACTTTCAAGGTTACAGACCAGGGTTGCAGTCAGACCCATATTACTGGATGAAAGATAAATTTTTTTGCGGTTTACTCAGGCATAGCTGAATACTAATTGCCTTCAATATCAGATGTGATTAACGTTGTTGTCTATACATTTTAGAGTGTTATTTACAGGGAGAGAATGATGGATGAAATAATGCATTTTATTCCATCACGTTAAATCATCAGAGTGGTAATGTAATCAGTCTAATTTGATTGGCAAAGACGTAAAGTTATAAGTAAATCAGTCCAGTGGGTTTTTTTTCTTCCTGAACTTATGCACTGAAATAATATGCTCTTCTTTTCACTCTAAATATTAATAATCATAGCTCATTTTTATTATTTGCTTTACTCATTTATAAATATATGTTGGTCTTACCCTCAAATAGGGATCTCTGATTATTGCTTCTGTCAGCCTTCCAAGCAACACCCTTGCTTACCTGGTGTGCCAACTTTAGTTCCGGAAACTTGCTGAAATTGATTGAGATACACTGTTAACCCATTATGTAAATGGTTTCATTAGCAGGGGGCACAGATAGTTTTGCACAGTTGAAATTAAGGCATAGACAATTTTGTATTTTGCTCCTCACCATTTGTTATATCAGATTATTTGAATTATTCTATCATAAGCATGTTTTAAGGCTACTGTTGTAGGTTAACAAACCTGAGTAAAATGGAAAATCATTAGCCGGCTGTTTTGGCTTCTATAAATTGCTTTGTGAATGCATCTTCCTGTTCACTGTTCTGACTAGCTGCCTGGTAAACATTGAGATAAAAGCCTATGTACCTCCCTGTTAGTTATCAGAGGGTGTAACTTCCGCCTGCTTGCTAAGCACAACCCCACCCCTTTTACTAAGACTTGGCAGAGACAGAGTTAACTGGTGAGAAATCATCCCCATCTCGCGATATCTTAGATGTCTAACTATGATTGGTCATTTTAAAGGGACAAAGAGCCTTAAAGTTGTGGGTTCCCACCAAAGATGGCGTCTGTGAATTACAATGTAATAGGCTACCATGGAATGCTATGGATTGTAATTGGTTAAGTAAATGATGACGTGGTCTGTCCATATACTCTCACTGCCGCCTTTGTTCAGGGCCATTCCTGCTCCTTGACACCAAGGAGATCAGGTTTGGCCTGGCTGTAAATAAAGCATGAGGTCATAAATAAAATCATGCCTCACTTCTATTCGTACTGTGGTGGTCTTTTCGTAATCATCCTGCAACACTACTATATCATCTTAATCAAATTAACTAGAAGAAAACCATTGCATAGAGTTAACATACCAATTACTCCTAATTTGGGTAACAGGAAATGTAGTCTGTGAGGAACGTGAATGATTTCATAGCTAATTTAGGCCAGATTCAACCCAGTCTCCTAATTTCCTGTAAGTAGCCTTGGTCTTGGGTCAAACCACAGGGAACTTGGGTCAAAGCAGATTTAGGCACCTCTGTGGAAGTGTTGTGTGTCAGACTCAGCCCTTTGGTAACTGATGTGGCAAACAAAGACAGAAGGAAATGTTGGAAAAAACTGAATTTTCTTCTAACCTGCAGCCCATTGACAAACAGTTGAGGCTGGCAGAGTCCAATATTTCTCCAGGAACTCCCTACTGTCTTAATGTTAATGCTTTGCTAGAGGGAAAAACAACCTTAGCGTGACAATAGCTAGGCCTCCAGGATCCCCAGAGTTTTCTTTAGCATGTGAAAATCTCACTGGAAACTTCCCTTTGACTTTATCTCCACCAACCTCCTTCTCTCTTCAAGGTCCAGGGAAGCTCTTTCTGCCCAGGGTCATGTCCTTGTGTTTTAATAAACTCACCTTATTGCATCAAAGGTATCTCAAGAATTCTTTTTTGGTCATTGGCTCAGGATCCCCAGGACTCCAAAAACCCCGTCAATAACCAATGATGTGGCTGGACTGCCTTCATGGTTCTTAGGATTGCAAGAAGTCCTTGGCCATTGCTGTCAGGAAACTAAAAAAAAAAAGAGAGAGAGAGAGAGAAAGAGAGATGAAGTTTCTTACAGGTCTGGAAATGACAGAGAACACACCAGGCCACATGGCACTATAGCTGGTAGGGAGGAGGCAGATGTGCCGGCTTGGAGTTCTGATTTTATTGAGGTCAAGGGTGGGGGCCGACGGTTTTGTGGGCTCACTATTTGCGGACTTAAAACTGTTAGAAAAGAAACAACACGCCCCGGGTAGAGTCATTTGCTCCCCAGGACAGCACACCAAGACTTAATTACAGCTTCAACCTCTTTCAGGCTGAAATTCTGTGTTCAGTCCTGGTGACATAATCTGAATGATAAAAAATAATAATAATAAAAAACAAACGCACAAAAAACTTAACCCTGCTGTTCCCTTCCCCCTCCAGGAGAAGATATCATCAACTCTAACAATCCTTTCTTTTCTTTTGAGTAACTTCTTGCCCCACCACTGCTGCCTGGGAAACCTTCTGTTTTGTGCGACTTCTCGGAGCATCTCTTTCCTTGCTGGATGGGATGCTGCCCCATTCATGAACTGCTGAATAAAGCCAATTAGATCTTCAAGTTTACTTGGTTGAATTTTGCTTTTTTAACAAAATATAAGAGCAGGAGTTTAAAGTGCAGAAAGAGAAGAAATAAGTGGCGTACACATTTGGTTGTTGAAATCAACCAAGACCTCTAAGAAGAGGAAGAATTGTGTGAGGGAGGGGTAGCCTGGCTCTTTTTCTAGTCTTGTGGATACAATTTAGTTAGTCCATGTCACCTTCTATGAAGTGGCTGCCTCTTTGAAGTGGATGCCTTGGCCATCAAAGCTAAACTCAAGCACTTGCATTACAAAAAAGTCAAACTGAAACAAAACAAAAAGCCAAAACAAAACAACAACTTTGAGTTTACACTATGAGAAGTTATTTTAAAAACAGAATCTCATTAAAGACAGGTTATAAACTAAAGAGGATTGATTAACAGCCTTTTAAAGGTTTATCTCACCAAGTTAGAAATATTATATCCATTATTTTTCTTCTTCTTTTTTAAAACATGCAAATAAATTCTAAAATGTTGAAGTCTCCTGGACAATCATTCACTATTTTAAACTGCATAATAAGAGTGATGCAGTAATGTATAAATAATACATTCTACCACCGACCTTCCCCACCCCCGCCCACCATTGTGTGTGTGTGGGAATTTAGATATAATCTCAAAGGGCTAACAAGGTTATATGTTCAAGAACCCTTGACCTAGCCTGTGGTCTGGCTCGGCTTCTTCTGATGGTTCTGTTGGGCCACAGAGCAGATGGCCAGGTTTCCTCTGGTGACTTGCCAATCTGTTTGAGTGAACTAAATTCCCAGCTGAGAGCAATTAGAAGCCATATTAATACCCTGGCAAGGACTGTTAAGACTGTTTGGGTGGTCTGCTGGCTGGATGTGAACAATCTCCACGTCACTTAGGCTCACAGGCCAGACATTCCCAAACAAACCGGAGGCATTCAGGAAATTATGGCTCTAAATGGTGTTGAAAAGTGTTTGTTTTCACTTAAAAAAGTGGACTTGGGTTGAATAGAGAGGACTTTCCTAGAAAGAGCAGGGAATGTCTCTCATTGCCTTTCCATTTTTCTTATTCCATTCTGTCTTCAACTCCATCACAGGTTTTTATAGAAAATATGAGTTTTAACGCCATAAATCTTTGGTGGGATATTATGTGGGCCACAAAATCATATTTGTTTATTTCAAATAACATGTTCTTTCAAGAGGCCTGGGATAGCAACATTGATTTGGTTTGATTAGTCAGAGGATATCAGAAATATTCCATTTGCTACTGTAATGCCCAAGTTTTCAATATCACCCCCCAAAACCAGAGACCACCAGGGAGACCGAGTCACGCATGCAAAAGCAAAGGGCAATTTTATTACGGTGTAGGCTCGCCATGCCTAAGTTCAGTCTCATAGCCTTCACCAACGCAGTGGATCCGTGCTGAGAGCCCCGAACAAGGGCTGAGTAGGGTTTTTATGGGGTTTAGGAAGGGGGAATTACAAGAAATTGTGACATAGGTAGAATGAATCAATCATTACCATATAACAATATTGGCAGCAACTTTAACCATACATTTTGTTTAGAGTGTTCGTTACTTTTGGTGGGACCCAATTACAGCATTTAGAGTACCTTTGAAATTAACCAATTACAGAGCGAGTTCAAGGTCTTGTTTGCTGACTATCAGGTTAATTTTAACATTAGGTAACAGGGTCCTATCTAAAGTTCCCATTTATAGGCCTTATCCTTAGGAATGTGGGGAGAGGTAGCTGGCCTTTCCTGACTGGATATTGCAAAGTAGTCTCCTGCTCTAGGCAATGTGTAACTGCTTAATAGGTCTGGAGAAACTGAACCTTAGACCTTCTAGCTTAGAGGGGGACCTCGGTCATGGAGTCTGTTAGGTTCAGACTTTGTCCTTACACTACCTCACATGTATATTGGCTTTTACTGTTTCAAACACTCACCTTACACTGCCTCATCTCATCTTTGCAAAGATTATTTTCTTATTCTTTTTCTGGAAGGATAAATGGAAATGAGGATAATGAGGATTAGGAATGTCAAGGAATGGCAGCATGGTTATAATGCTTATTGTTTTTTAGTTCTTCAGAAACTCCCGAACCTGCTCCCGAGTTTTTTGAAAAGAGTTGCTGGATTCATAAAAATCATACTGCACATATATAAGACTAACTCACATTTGTGGGTGGTGGTGTCCCCAAAACTCAGTGACAACTTTTCCAAACAATTCTTTCATGGTCTTAAAAAGCATCCAAACCAGATAATGTCTCATAAGTATCTGCAGATGTCTCTTCCCCCAGACCTTTGGGGGTCCATCTTGCAAATCCTGTATGAGCATATCACAAAATTTTCCATTATAACAAGATGACCCCTTGCTCAGCCAAAATGCAATCGAAGACAGACTCATTACAAGATCATTTTGCAAACTGCCTCTTATCTCTCATACAAGTGTAAGCCCTTTGCTTGTACTAAAATTGAAAATTAGCTGACCCCATTAAATCTGGTGATATGTGGTGACTCCTCTGTCTTCTATGTTTTGTTGTAGGCTACATTAGAAATCAAAGCAGTGCATGTACATGCGTGCAATGTCCAACAATATACAGAAAGTAAAAATGAAAAACAAGACCGTGTCCTCTAAACTACCACATTCCCCAGGCACATATTAAAATAATGTGCATACGCTTTAAATTTATTAACATTTGATGTTTTCTATTAAATTTTTATCATAATGGATGAATATTTCTCTCATATATGTCACTTTACTTCCTTGTATCCCTTCTTCCTCTTCCTACTATCTCACTTTATTCACTACCTCTCTGGTTAACTCTGCAAATTCAAATAACAAGCTTATACCGAACACTTGTATCCCAGTAAAGTCTATGATATCCCCAGGATTTAATATTCCAGATGAAGACATCAGCTTAACCACATCTTTTTGAATATCTCAAACTTAGGATTTATTTTCCATCATCAGCATCCATATTTCCATTCTATTCTATAATCACAGATTAGTTTTTCACAGTTTATTTTTATGTTGGTTCTGAAGGTGGAAAACGAGTACAAAACATAGCTTAGAAACTGAAATCAGTAATTTTTATATGTTTTATTTATTTTTGAGAGAGAAAGAGAGGGAGACAGTGTGATCAGGGGAGGGTCAGAGAGAGGAGGAGACACAGAATCACAAGATGGGCTCCAGATTCTGAGCTAGCTGTCAGCACAGAGCCCAATGTGGGCCTTGAAGCTACGAACCACGAGGTCATGACCTGAGCCGAAGTCGGACTCCAAACTGACTGAGCCACCCAGGTGTCCTGAAATTAGTAGTTTTAAGGTGGGGGGCTACAAAGCTAGACCTCAAAGAACAATGAAAGGTTGCTGGTGTACAGAAAAAAAAATTTACCTCCAGAACCATTATCATTACCATACAGTAGAATGAAAAAGTATAATGTGTGCAGGGAATTCACAAAAGGAAAATGCAACGGGCCAATAAACATATGAAAACATACGAGACCTAAAGAATAAACAGGGCTTTCAAATTAATACAACAATTAAACACCATTGATATACTGATGCTATGTGTTCAGACTGGCAACAGTTAAAAAAATAATATCATGTGATGACAACATGTAGGGGACTAAAAACTCGTTCATGGCTGGTGGAAGTCTAATTAGAACTACTTTGGGGAAGGATTTGGCCCTACCTAGATGGAAATATGCATTACTTTCATTCTGGTGATTTCTCATTCTTACAGTTAACTGTGAGAAGCTATCACATACTTGTTCAGGAAAACCTATAAAATGATGTTCATTGCAACATCATTTCTAAAATAATTTTTTAAACTGAAAACTCCTAAATATAGTATATTTATGTGAGAGAATAGTACATGTAAATTAAAAAGAAAGCATTAATTATTTTATTCCCTTGATATTAACGTTGAAAAGATTGTACAACTAAAGTTGAATTTGAAAAAGAAAATCAGAGGCCCCTGGGTGGCTCAGCACATGACTCTTGCTTTTGGCTTAGGTCATGATCTCGTGGTTCGTGAGTTGAACCCCACCTCAGGCTCTGTGCTGACAGCTTGGATCCTGGTTGGGATTCTCTCTCTCCCTCTCTCTCTCTGCTACTCCCTGCTAGCTCTCTCTGTCTAAATAAATAAAAAAATAAATAAAATAAAAAGTGAAATAAAATTATTCAATAATATGTTTAAAGGGGAACTGACATTTACCGAGCTCCTACTATGTGCCAGGCACTCTTCACAGGGTTTCATATGTTCTCAATTCCTATGATGACCTTTTATCACTTGAGTTTAAAATATGGTTGCCCCACTTCACAGGTGAGAAAAACAAATTCAGAGGATCAGAAATATTTCCACATTGCCACAGCTGGGGTAAAAATGAGTCCTAATATCCACTCTTCCAGTGTTGTGCAAACAACACCAAGTTGGTCCAGAGAGTATGTGTGTACGTCTGTGTGTGCAGAGGGACATGTAATTTGCAAATTTTTAATGAATGCCCTTGGGTAATAGGACTGGAGCTGGCCATCTAGAGGGACTGTAATGCAAACTGTAATATTGTGGTCGATCTTTAAAAAAATAGAAGAAAACAAAAATATGGTGGGATATGAACACTAGATGACAAATATAAATTTTTTAAAAATGCGTTCAATGTACCTCCTTAAATAATTAGCACAATTAATACTCTTACATACAAGCTGCAAATAAGAGCATAAAATAAAATGCACGTCAGCTTTTTCTTTTCTATAGGTGAATGACACAAATTCCCAAACAGTAGGTAATTAACATTCTAGATTTTAAAAGTGTTTATATCCAAGAGCTGACATTGACCTTTAATTTCCTTGTGCTGGCTTAATGATAAATACAGACTTGAAAAACATCAACATATTGCCAGTTGGGCTAAACAAAAGGCATTTGTTTCTCTCGAATGGATATAAACAAGAGGAACTCTTAATTTTTCTGTATGCAAATGCATGCATTACGAAAAATAAAATACCCCCCCATGCACACAGCCAGCACATCGTGAGACTCACTCACACATCTGTTACGGTGATCTAAATCAAGCCACTGCAATATTCCTGTTGTTTTTTAATATGCTGTGAGCAGTTTTCTCAGTAAGATCAAGTTAGAGCAGCTGGTTATATCTGAGGAATTCAACCTCTCCAATTTAACATTTACTGAGCACTGTCCTCCCGGTGGCTGGAAAATCAAAGATAAATAAGGCATGACCCTTATATTTTTGGAGCTCCGAATCAATTAGAGAACTCTTCTAAGCACATACATAATTATAAGTTAGCCTATTGTGGCAACAGAAGTGTTATTAAATTGCTCTGGGACTGCAGAAGAGAAAGCAAATTCTCCCAACTAGGAAGATTGAAGATGGATTTGCAGATGTTTCATTAGAAGTACTTCCTCTTTGAAGGACACATAATATCTGAGTGATAGAAAAAGAACTTTGCAGACAGAAGTAATCTCTAGACAAATATTTTTATTGCAATGCAGTCCACCTTATGATTAGTAATTAGTAAGAGCAGTTTAATAACCACATCGCACCGCATATTTTCCAGACATTACTTCTTAACATGCTTATAGTTAGTAGATGACATTTTCTGAGTGGTTGCTAAAAGCCACTAACTGGCATAAGACTTTTCTACATCTTAGTTTATTTAATCCCTAAAGGAACACTACCAGATATATGTTACTATGTCGGTTTAATGAAAGAGGAAAGGGTAGCTCTAACATAGGAAATGACAGCTAAAAGTGACATGTCTGGTTTTCAAACTCAGGTCTGCTGATTTGAAGACTGGGCTCTCCTAAGACCAACTCTACTGTTTAAGCAAGGAAACTGGTAAGTTGCAGAGCTGAGACTGTCACTCACAGACAGTCTGGTTCTGAAGAATTTGCTCTATGCCACTTGCAGCAGGAAGGGCCTTATCACTTTAGTGAAGATACTCAGTTTTTACCTAGAGGAGTACAGGTCCCTAAAGCAGGGAAACATTCTCCTAGCAATAAATTTCAAAATTCCTGACCTACTTAATAACTAAGTAAATAGAGTGCCCATCCACCCTGAGAATTTCCACATGAACGTCTTGCTGACATGTCAATGTTTATTCTTCTCAAACTTGACTTGTTGAATTCTTTTTCTTTTATTTTAAGTGTTTTACTTATTTCTTTTTGAGAGAGAGAAAGAAACAGAGAGAGAGAGAGATAGTGAGAGACAGAGAATCCCAAGTGAGCTCCGTGCTGTGACACTCACAAATATGTGATCATGACCTGAGCTGAAATTAGGAGTAGAGCATTTAACTTACTGAGCCACCCAAGAGTAGAGCATTTAACTCACTGAGCCATGTTGGATTCTTCTTCATGAGGCAAAAAGGCTGCCATCACTCATGATGCCACACACACCAAAATCTGGAAGCCATTCTTGACTTTCCTTTTGTCATTACCCACATCCACTTGATGCCCAGTTGGTTCTGATTTTGTTTTCTACAAATGCATTGGATCAGCCCCCTCTGTTCCATTTCCACCAATGAGTGCAATCAAGCTCATATCACTACTTGCTTCTGATCTTTTAATAAGACTTCCTCCACTCAGCATTTCTTCCCAAATTTACCACCTACACATCTGACAGAGGTAGGCTGCTAAACACAGCCTGGTTCTGACTTTTGTGGCTATCTTTAAGTCCTTATTACATCAAGAAAAACCCTGTACTGCCGATTCCTGGGCTGCCCTATAGCTTGAGGATTTGGTGTCCAGATTCTAGAATCAAGCCCCAAGTGTTTCAGTCCTCTCTCAGACATTGTTGGCTGTGTGACCTTGGATCATTTATTTGGTCTCTAAATTTCTGTTTCCTCTCCTATGAAATGACAATAATGGTATATTCCTAAAAGAATTGTTGCATTGATTAAATGAGTTAACACATGTAGGATATTTAGATCAGTGCCAGAAATTAGTACTAACTGTCTGTTATCATTATTAGTTTATCCCATGTGCACATCTGCGTGCGTGGGGCACACCACACTTCTGGGTGTTGGGCCGACGCATAGAGCATTCTCGCCCTGGCATGATTCCTTTTTTTCCCTCTCGCAAATGTTTCTTAATCTTAAATGACCCAGTTCCAATATCTTTGAGGCCATGATGGCTTCCTTGTCTTCCCTCTACAAAAGGGGGTGTTCCCATGGCTGTGTGTTGAGATTTGGATTGCAGCCTTTATAACACTGCATTGTGAACTGCCATTTTCATGTCAGCCAACCACCCCGACCCCTCTCCAGAGCTGAACTTGGGTTTTACCCTGCTGTTTCCCTTGCAAACACAAGGCTGAGGGAAGAGTGGCATGATCACGACTGAGAGAAGAGAACCCCGGCAGGAGAAGGAATGCATGAATGGACAGGACAAGTTAGGACAGGATACATGATTAGGTACACCGTCCAAACAATGGATATTAAAGACGATAGCAGTGAAAGTAAATTTAAGGGATTTGGAAATTGAACTGAAAATACATAATATCTAGTGAGGGGGCAATAGTGTAATGCTGGTGTCAATGTAATGCTGGTGCTTGGGTATAAAGAGAGATAACTTGTTTTTTTGTGCTGTTGTTCATCTTCTCTCTTCTTTGTCCTTCTCCCCCTCCATCTTGTCTTCCTCCTCAAGCTCCTCCTCTTCTTTTTCCTTGATCCGTATGTCCATGTATGCTGAACTGTATATATGCAAAATATTCAGAGCATATTTGAATGGCAACATTGCAATGAAGACTTTGAAAGGGTAAATCAGTGTATAAAATACAGCATAAGGTATCGAAAAGATGGTGAAGCTGAATCCCCTAAGCGCTTGTCCTAAGGTTGACCAATGCTTGTTACTTGCATGGCTCTTTGGTCTCCTAGCCATCAGATCAAGTTCAATCCAAGGTTGTAGAATTGCTGTCATATAGTGCAAATGGTGAGCACGTACAAATCCATTCTGAAAATTATAAGGAGCTCTACAAATGAGAGGTATGACTTTTCTTCTTACCAGAGTGTTGTAACAGGTTTCTACACAATGAGCTCAATTTTGTCTTGCCTTCGGGAATGTGGTTCTTACATGTAGACTGCATTTATTTAATCTGGCTGAAGTTTCCAGGGATTAGTCAAACCTCAACAATGTTTACCCAAACTTCATCACGTGATTTGTTGCAAGGTTCTTTTACTTGAACATATGCATGGGATATGTTTGTGTCTGAAGGCCGTAGGCATACATATCACCTTTTAAATTTTCAGTAAAAAGATAAAATAGCCTGAATCCCTCTGTAAGTTAGTTAGTTTTGGTTATCTTCTAACAGACTCAAAAAAGACAAGAGCCTTGTCAAATCAAGTTAAACCTTGGCCTGCACCCAACCCTTGCTCCATTGAGTGGAGGTCATGTGATATTCTTTAAATAGTGCCTGAAGATACAAGGGCAGGGAGGAGTGGCAATAAAATGTTTTGATGTTATTTTTTGACACATGGTTAAAAATATGCTTCCTTCACATCCTGTGTATGAAACTTTTTGTCATCTCTTTCAGTTTAAAATAACATGTGGTGACCTTATATTAAATGCCACTCAATGATTAATTAAGGCAAGGCATCACGGCTATAGTAGCCCGTGACACAATAATTGCAAAATAGCTTTAAAAGCATCTTCTGCTAAGCTAACATCTACAGATTTCTTTAAAGGCAACATACCTGGCAATTACTTGATGATGTTTCAAAAGAACTCCTAACATACAAAAACACCTTTGAAATCTATGTACCAACATCTAAAGACAATTGCAGCAATATCGTAATTATTACTATGGCTCTGACAGTGTCAGGACCTGCAAAGGCTCTGAGTTAGCCAGTCACCATTTCACGGTGCCACTAGAGGAAAGGAGTCTCTTTTTTCAAAGGCAAGGGATGATTTATTATTCATGGCAATAGCAGGGCCAGAACATCAGCTTTTTCGTATCTGTTCCCTGAGACCCAGTTCCTGTAAGGTAATGTGAAGAAGCCAGATGACATGCGCACATGCAGTGAGCGGCATTACAACAGACAGATCCTCAGCTTAGGAAAAGTAATCTTTTTTAATGGGTAGAAGGCATGCCTGCTCTTTAAACTGCAAGCCAATGCCCTTTGCTCTGATGAAAATGTATTTTTAGGTTCCAAGGATGCTCACTTTGCTAACACCTTTGAAATGAAAGTCTGGAAGAAAGGACTTTTAGTGCCTTGCTTGCGAGACATGTAGGGATACCATGGACCCCTGGATAACTGTTGCACTGTAATGTCCCAACAGGAGACAACATCGCTGGAGCTCTGGGGCCACTCTTGCCAGAAATTACATATGGTCCCTACTAATTAGTTATTTTACAGCCCAGGTAATTTATGTCTCCTAGTTGTCTACTTTCTCATCTGCAAATGGGGGTAATAATATCCCCCCCCAAAGTAAAGACTTATTTTGAAGAATAAATGGGTCAACTCTGTAAACACTTGAGAAATACAGAATTCTCTAAGTTTGCCTTACGACATTTCATTTTTAGGAGAGACCTATGTTAGTAACAGCTTTTCTCCTAAAAGCTGAAATCCTTTTGAGATTTCCTTCAGTTAGTGAAAATGGGCACTAAAGTAGGTCTCTCATCAAAGTGAAGTGACGTAACTGGAACTTTCTGAAAGTAGGAGACACTCATTATTTTACACCATTTTAGCCTATGGAAGACTTTATAGGAATGCTCTACTTTTGGATAATGGAGGAATCTTGTATTATCTATTTCAGATAAATTACATTAAAATATAATATTGATTCATCATTTTTAGTTTGAGCTATTACTTAAGTATTGCAAATATATAAAAAAACTATCAAATTATTTTCTGGAGCTAACATATGCATGCTTATTTATAATTCATATTTTAACATCTGACAGTAAAAATTATGCATTTTATATCTCTTAAATGTATTTGTAACCTATTGAGCTTTTCATGTTCTGTACTAACTTTGTTAGATATATTTGTATAGTCACAGAAAGCATGGAGATCAATGGCATTAGCCCCAAGGGATAAAGCTGTGCTGTAGCCCAGCTCTATGTGTACTCTTAATTTACACGCCTTTTCCCATTAGATATAAGATATTCTGTTAGAAGATATATCTTAACCTTTGAATCTATCACAGGACCTTGTACGATGCTATGTGATAGTAAAAATTTCATACCTGTCTAGTTTGTATTTATCTATTTATAAGCACTGTCGTCCATTATCTCTTTGTATAAATTCTCCTACTTTCATGTTGAATAAGCTAGTCTCAGAGATGGTTAAGTGCGTGGCACAGTATCACGGGACTTGAAAATTGAAGAGGTAAGCTTCAACCCACATGTTCTAAATTACACCGCTTCCCAGCAGAATGTCCTCTCCTTCCGTGCTGCTCTCTCCTACCTAATCACAAGGGCATAATGCCATCACCTAACACTTTGGAACAGCTCTCCTGCCCTCATGAAATGGCTTGCGGTGTAAGGAAATAGTGAAGCAATTCGAGAAGATTGCTACTAGTAATCCTACTATTGATTATCTGGTTCTGAGTTAACAGCACTTTCCCTTCTCCACAATAATAAAACAGCCTTAATTTGGATAAACTCTGCCATCAGCTTATTTGCTCCAGCAAGACAATGTGATGTAATAGAGTAAGAGGATAGTTAGTTGAATAAGAGGTCCTGGGAAACTATCTTTCTTCAAGATGGAGTTGCTAATCCATCACTTGTACTACCAGTGTCCACATGGGCACCTTGAATTCTCATATGTGAGATGAGTAATGAGAATGCAGAGATAGGTATGAGAAACAAGACTTGATTTTACTATCAGCGACTCCAGGTTGCTTCAATTTTCTGCCAAATGGCTGCCAAATTTTCACTCAACAAAATAAAACAAAACAAAGGACATAAAAGTGATGCTATTTTTAGTTGGGTTTATGGCATATATTTATATAAGCTAGATAGTATTAAAGCAAATTGGCTAAGGAAACATCTTGGGATTCTATACCAGTCCAGATGTCAGTGGCTTGGATAAACTGTAGCCAGATCTAATCTCCTGTCAGAAGAAAAGAAATAGACATATATAAGATGCCAACATCCTAAATAGTAAGAATATGATTTTGTGGAAGGGACTCTTGTTCCAATAGTGTTAGACTTAAAAACTGAAGATGATTCCAGTGATATACTTTGATCATGATCTTTCCCAATTCAGAGAGAGACTAGGTATATTCAATGGGTACACAAGTGACCAGGTTTCTGTGGCTGAAAGAATGTCTAGATCTCATTTACTATTTAGTCCTAAGTAGAACTAGGTAAGAGTGTTCCCCTCAAGGGCAGTTTTAAGATGGTAGATCTTGAGATTATGTCAACATGGAAAGTCCCAAGAGATCCTAATAATTAGTAATCAAATAAGAAACTTGAATCTTATTTTACAGAAAGCCAGTATCTTATCTAGAAAGTGAATATTAATCTTCAAATCCCAAAGAGAAAATAATATGCAAAACAAATGGAAAATAAATGAACCCATAGAGTGGAAGAATTAAGAGAAGCATGGAGTAATGGGCGAGAACAAATTAGGTGTAACTATTCAGAACTACCAATGTCACTAGTGAGAAAGATTTGAAGTTTTCCCTTTAAGTGGTATACAGAATGAGAACGAGGATCAATAGGTTGGAATGACTTTTGGATACATGAGTTGTTATGTCTAGGGTAGCAAAATGTATTCCAGATCCTTCCAACTGAGGGATGAAACTAATGCTAATGTTCTCTACTCTGGGATGAACTGGCTCATAAAATCTAAACTTGCTTCTAGATGGATATGCAAACGGATTCCAGATAGGTAGAGAAATCTAGGGATGACAGCACTTTGCCAGACAGTAGACTAAGAAGAAATAAAGATGATTCTGACACATAATGAAGTCCCGAAGTTGCAGCTGTAAATGTAATTTGTACTCAGCTCATTAAAGCCAAGCACGGAAGATTTTTATTTTCACCTGAGTGATGATTAAAGAAGTATAGAGCAACCATGATCAATTTTTCAGTTCTCAGAGTCATGAGACGTATTTGAACTTTGCTATTAGACAAAGTATGGAAGGTATGCTTTAATTATGGTTTTTCCTCACACACACGATTAGAGAAATTTATTTTTACCCATTTCATTCATTTTTTCCAGATAATTAAGTAAGAATCATCCCAGTGTTCTCAGATTAGGTAAAAAGTACCAAATGTGTTCTCAGGCTTATGGGGAACCCCAAAATGCAGGATATATATTCCAAGGTTTCTTATAATGAAATACTGCAAAATCCGTCCTATATAGAACATAGCTGTCAATCTTGCTTTTATTACCTATTTAGTTCTTGTTGACACTGGGCCCATCTGGCAAGTCCAAGATGCGGTGAGAAGACTATAACATGTGTGGCCAAGTGTCATGCCTGCATAGCTCTGGTGCTGGACACACACCAGTCAAACAGCTGCACTCTGGTCTGATGAGACATCTTCAGGTCCTAATACTTCTCTCTTCTCTTTCCTGGGTACCATGTTTCCATTCTCCATTTCGTATTCTCGGTTAAATGCTTCCCCTCTGCCCCCTTCAAATCAGTTCTCCTACTGCGCACAATGCTCAACATTGTTCATATTCCTTCAGCTACTTTAGATTTGGACTTTGGACAATGTGATCTTCTCCATTGGGAAACTGATTAGCTTCACTGTTCTTCAACCTTGGGAACTCCTGCTAGTTCCCTGTTCTCAGGTGCCATCTGAAAGGAAACCTGTAAGATCCTGAAAACTCAGCCCCGCTCTGTTTCATAATAACTGCTCCCCAGAACAGAAATTAGAGTAAATTCTCTCAGACTTTAAGGAAGGGGTATTTGGAACCTAGCACCTTACACATGAATGGAATAATCTCTACTATGTACCTCCCAACATATAGGGTCTCTCTTATCTTCACTGTGCCTTGTCTATACAATATATTTATAGTCTTACTTCACTGTCAGCCTGGACTAGAAGCCTGCCCTGATTAAAACTGAGTCTGATTCCTAGTCTGCTCTCACTCACTTGGCCTTTTCTAGACCTCCAATTTCTCAAACATTTGAACTTCTGATCAGAATTTCCAAAGGTTGGCTGAGTGGAATTCCAGTGGGAGATTTTCCAAACCCCACCATCTGAACACACATATTGTTATGACAGGCATCCCATTGTCTCGCCCCACCCCCCTAGAGTCAGCACTCCAAGATACAAATGCCAAACCAGAGAAAGTGTGAGCTCTCCATGATCCTTAGGGCACTGTATTTTGAGTTGCTTTCCTTTCCTGTAATGGAGGCAGGTGTTCCAAATATATTCAACATAACTATGTGGTAAGACCCCTGAGGGAGGACAATTTCTAATGTTATGAAGGAGAACCCAGCAACGGTGTAATGCCTCTTTAACAGGAGAGTTCTTTCTTAGCTCACTCAACTGGAGCCCCAGGGAGTCCTGAATGGAGGCCAGCAGCAGAGCAAAGGGGGTCAGTCCTTCAGCTTTCCTTGTTCCCATTAGCAAACCACCTGCTGAGTTTCAAGAATGACTTCTCACAGAGCTGCTTAACATGTGTTTTCTCAAAGTGGCCTCAGGTGTGGGGCATGCTGTCTAGGAACACGTAAGCACTTTAAAATTTTGCAAGCAACCGGAACTTCGAGGTCACCTTAAAACAAGGTCAAATGGACACTCTGTTTAGTAAGAGCCAACAGAGCCCCCTCAATTTTTAGAGGATAAAAATGAAACTCAAAAAAAATAACCAGTAGCTTTAGTGGTCATGAGTTCTAACATGAGTAATTTATGTGCCCAAAGAGAGTATTGGACTTTTGAAATTAGGCAAAAAAAAAAAAAAAATTGAAAGAAGGTTGCATCTGTGTGTATATGAAATAATTTAAAGTTAATAGTGATTTATTTATGACTTTCAAGTTCTAATTTGTATGTCATGAGACAGATTTATGTGTAAGTGCATTGATCCTCTTCCTTTTGACGCACAGATAAAAGACCTATTATTTGGCATTTCTGGTTACTTTGAATAACTATAATCTTCAATAATAGTTCTGTTCAGTAAAGGAGAGGCTTATGGTCTTCCTGGCTTCTTCCCTTGAGAGTTGATTAAATTATTTCTATGGTTAGATTATTACAAGCTTAAATACAGCAAAGCTTTGAAACAATATGACCAATGGTTGAGTTATTTGTGTGCATCAGGTGTGATTATTACCAATTTTCAGTACTGGTAAGTCTCTCCCATGGAGAAACATTGACATACATGTGTTCAAAGGATTGAATGATAACAGTTATCACTGAGAACATTCAGGAACTTCAGCCAATGATAACACACTTCCGTGCCCAGAAAGGATATCTGTAAGACTTTTCTATTAATACTTATGACATGTTTTTTCTTTTTTCTGACAGTCAGAAGACCCTTGCTTTTATTGTTCTTAATTTCACAAAACAATTTGTGAAAGAGATTTACAGGTATTTAATCTTCTCTATCATACTGATATATAGTCATTGTTGAGGTTTGAGAATGTGAGAAAAGAGTGAAGGGGTGAGTGAAGTACCTCATAATTTATCATAGTATGAATACATCCCATTATAGTAAAAAATAATACAATTCTTCACTGAATAGAATAGTGCATAGACATTTTTATGGATATATCTTAATAAAAACATCCCACATTCCTGATGTCCCAAAATGACTAAGATACAAAGTGAAAATTCAAAGCTGAATAAACTGTATCTCTGCCATGCCATATGGTAAGAGTAAATAACTTTTTTTGTAAATAGTTTATTGTCAAATTGGTTTCCATACAACACCCAGTGCTCTTCTCCACAAGTGCCCTCCTCCATCACCACCACCTCTTTCCCCCCTCCCCCTTCAACTCTCAGTTCATTTTCAGTATTCAGTAGTCTCTCAAGCTTTGGGTCCCTCTCTCTCCCCAACTCTCTTTCCCTCTTCCCCTCTCCATGGTCCTCCATTAGGTTTCTCCTGTTTTCCTGTTAGACCTATGAGTGCAAACATATGGTATCTGTCCTTCTCCACCTGACTTATTTCGCTTATCATGACATTCTCAAGGTCCATCCACTTTTCTACAAATGGCCATATTTCATTCTTTCTCATTGCCATGTAATACTCCATTGTATATATATATATATATATATACCACATCTTCTTGATCCACTTATCAGGTGACAGATATTTAGGCTTTTTCCATGTTTTGGCTATTGTTGACAGTGCTGCTATGAACATTGGGGTACATGTGCTCCTATGCATCAGTATTTCTGTATCCCTTGGGTAAGTTTCTAGCAGTGCTATTGCTGGGTCATAAGGGAGTTCTATGGATAGTTTTTTGAGGAACCTCCACACTGTTTTCCAGAGCGGCTACACCAGTTTACATCCCCACCAACAGTGTAGGAGGGTGTCCGTCTCTCCACACCCTCGCCAGCATCTATAGTCTCTTGATTTTTTCATTTTAATCAAAGAATACAATTGTTTTAATAAACAAGTGATTTTAATAATTCTCATCAGTACTGGATACAAGCATCACTTATCTTCTTTGTACCATTTAATTACATTTATTATAACCTATTCCTGGTTTGGAAGGAGTTTGCATCCCACTGTTTATTAGTATTAATTTTGTAGTCCCCTGAAGCCCTCAGGTATATGCCTATATGCCATTCTTATGTATTCTGGAACCCATAGATATGCACATAACTCTTTGAACTTAATGTTGAACCTTTTCCTGAATCTTTCTTCTTTTTCTGTCAGTGGACTAGGACTACCAAGTGGTTCTTCTTTCTATTTCTATTTTCTATTTTCTATTACTTCTTCATCATTTAAAATGCTTGTCAGTCCCATATTTGACCTCAGACTTTCTCTGGTTTCTCAGAAAAATTTTTCTCAGAAAAATAATGGAATTAAATAGATAAACTTCTAAAAAAAATTCCATGCGATGAACCTCCAGGGCCTCCCTCTTCATTGACCTTTACTCATTTGCCATCGACTGATAAACAGCTGTGTCTGAGGCTTTTTTTAGCTGCTGTTATAGAGAAATGATTAAGACATAACCACCACCTCCGAGAGCTCACATGTTAGTTGGGGGAAAATATATTTAAGTCAGCACTGAGGGTCACTGCAGATGCTACAATTATAGTATAAACAAGAAAAGCAAAAAACCAGAAGTAAGAGAGGTCAGTTCTAGCAATCAGTATCAGTGGTCAGAAGTAAATAGGAGATTGTTGAGCTGAGTTTTTGTTTTGTTTTTGTTTTTGTTTTTTTATGTTTATTTATTTTTGAGAGAGACAAGGCACGAGTGAGAGAGAAGCAGAGAGAGAGAGGGAGAGACACAGAATCCAAAGCAGGCTCCAGGCTCTGAGCTGTCAGCACAGAGCCTGATGTGGGGTTCAACCTCACAAACTGTGAGATCATGACTGAGCTAAAGTCGGATGCTTAACCAACTGAGCCACCCAGGTGACCCTGAACTGAATTTTGAGAGATGAACATAGGAACTGGGGAGGCATGAGAGAGTTTGGGGTGGATGATGAGGAAGATTTCACAAGTAAAGGGATCTAAGGGTGTAAAGTGAGAAAGCATGAACACTATGGAATTCTCAGGCAATGAAGAAGTCTGGTGTGACTGTTGCTATCCAAAAGGGTATGGAGTTATTAAAAGTGGGACTGAAAATAGAAGGTGGGAGCCAAGCTAATGAGAATCTGGTGGGCCATGCCAAGTGTTTGGATTTCAATCCTTAACCAGCAAGAAGTGTCAAGGTGTTTCAAGGAGGAGAGTATCACATAATTGAATCTGAGACAATGAGTCCTAATTCATTAGATTTAGAGGGAAAGAGAATGGTAAGAAATATAGATCCAGTATTCAGTATCAAACAGCAAGGCAGAAGAGGCTACAAAACCATTGTTGATATCGTTCCCTGATACATATTTTCTCAGCTCTCCTATAAGGCTGGGACCAGTTCTGTCAAAAACTTCTTGAAAATTTGCTATATCTATGGCATTCTCTTTTTAAAAAAATTTTAATGTTTTTTATTTATTTTTGAGAGACAGAGAGAGACAATGCAAGCAGCGGAGGGTCAGAGAGAGAGAGAGATAAAAAATCTGAAGCAGGCTCCAGGCTCTGAGCTAGCTGTCAGCACAGAGCCTGTCGTGGGGCTGGAACCCATGAACCATGAAATCATGACCTGAGCCGAAGCCGGACGCTTAGCCAACTGAGCCACCCAGGTGCCCCTCTATGGCATTTTCTTGGCCTACTTTTTAAAAAAATTCCAGCCAAGATGGCTTGAGATTCAACTGAAATGTGTGTTTGCCAAATTCTCAAGATTACTTCTATTTATCACATTTTAGGGGTTTTTTTGTAACACAAGAACAATGATAATAATCCTTGCTGCTAATTGAGTGCCCACTAAACACCAAACAGCTTACAGTTGTTTTTTTTTTTTTTAGTTTATACAACAATCCCATGAAGAAAAATACAATTTTGTGGAATATTAATTTAACATTAGTTCTCATGAAGCTATGAAAATGGACTGTGACTACATGAAAAATACAAATGGCTCACAAACATACGGTGGAGTTGAAAGAAGGCAAACCCACAAGAGTATCTTCTGTATGGCTCTGTTTATATAAATGACACAGAGTGAAGCTTATCCCTGATGACAGAGAAGTAGGGTAGCGAGTGTTTGGGGAGTTAGACTGACTGGGTGCTGGTAGAGGAATGTGCTTAGGTTTTGAAGATTCATTGAGCTGTACACTTTTGGTATAAGAACTTTGCTGGTTTCACATTATAATTTGATAGAAAGCTTTAGAAAATCGCTCTCACTAGCTTGTGAAGAATGGATTATGGCAGGGTAAGAGTGGAATGAAGGCCAGCTAGTGAGCCATGGCAGTCAAGTGGGAAAGAGAGTAATTGCAGAAGCTGGGGACACAGAAGTGAAGACTGAGAGAGGTGGAGATATTGAGGACATAATTTGATGCTAAAGCCAATAAATAAGACTTAATGATGAATTAGATATTGGAGGCTGATGGAAAGAGAAGAATCAAGAATGGGCAATACATTTTTTAAAAATATTTATTTATTTTTGAGAGAGAGAGAGAGAGAGAGAGACAGACAGACAGACAGAATGTGAGCAGGGAAGGGGCAGAGAGACAGGGAGACAGAATCCAAAGTAGGCTTCAGGCTCTGAGATGTCAGCACAGAGCCTGACATGGGGCTCGAAATCATGATCTGTGAGATCATGACCTGAGTGAAGTCTGTCGCACAACGACTGAGCCACCCAGGCACCCCATTATATTTTTTTACCATAAAAATCTTAGTAAATTATTTCTTGGGGAAAATTGTAAAGAGATGACTTTGGTAGTACATGGGAGAGTTCGATTAGAAAAGTTTGGTTTGGGGTATGTTGAATGTGGGATTTTCAAAAGTGCAGATGTCAGGAAGGGAGTTACATATAGAAAAGAGAAGGTGTGAGGGGGAAATTGAGGGTTACTTGCTTAAAGAATAAATTAAGAGCCAAGGAAACCAAGTAGTAAAGACATGTCGAGACATAAGACAAGAGAACGTTGCTTATGAGATATACTTTTTTAAAAAAAGGGTGTGTGCATGTATGTGTGTGTTTAATCTGTACCTCAAATTTATATTTTAAAAAAATTTTAACAATTTATTTATTTATTATTTTTGAGAGGGGGGAGGGGCAAAGAAAAGGAGATGAGGATCTGAAGCTGTGAGCACAGAGCCCAGTGCAGGGCTGGAACCCACAAACCGTGAGACCATGACCTGAACCAAAATCAAGAGTCAGCCGCTTAACTGACTGAGTCACCCATGCGTCCCTGTAACTCAAATTTAAACATGCATGCTGTATCTTTGTTTTCTAAATCCAGCAATCATGACCGAAAACCAAATCCTGGAGTGCACTGTCAGTAGAGAGGGAGCAGAGCAAGAGCAGGAAGCAAAGGAAACAAAAGGGTCCATCACTGAAATAAGTGAAAACCAGCACGTTGTGACATTTAAAAAGCCAAGAGAAAAAACAAAAAACAAAAAACAAACACAACAACAAAAGGACTAGTTCCAAAACACCACTGCTTTTTGACAGTTCAAGACTGGGACCAAGTTGATTTTTTGTTCAGTTCATTTATGTAATGCAGACATTTTTTACAGAAGGTATTTGTGCCATCCCTCTCTCTCTTTGCCATCTTGGCAACCCTAGACTTGATAGAAAAAGTTAGATTTGTTTCATAAGAAGAAAATAGAAATATTTTTATTAACCCCAAAGGGAAAACTCCCAGTCTTTAACCAATATAAGCAATAACAGACCAGACACAGAGGCTAGAAGGTCTTGTTCAATGCACAGGTACCTAATGTTCCAGATATTTGACTTTGGGCGTGCTATGCATCTCTCGGAAGGTCAGTGTATTTTTCTAAGCAAATATTATAATATTGATGTGTGTGTGTGTTTGAATATACAGAGATTATTTCTATAAAAGACTTAGCTATTTTTATTCATGTAACACATCCAAAGCATCTTCCTAACCTTGTGAATCTTTAGGCATATGTTCATTTCAGCACCGCCACACTCACTCAAGTTTCACTAAGTGCCTTGTATGGCAGCGGCTGTACTTGGACCCGGAGAGCTATTGAGCACCTTCCAGTGACCTTGGCTTTTGCACTGGGACAGAACACGTGGGTAGTGAGCACAGCAGGGGCTGCCCACTTCTGGACTCATATGTCTCAGCCTCAAGGGCTCGGGGCTCCCCTGGGGACCCAGGCGCTGACTCTCACATGGCAATGACTCACAGTGCATCCTGGGGTAGGTACCGTGAAGTCCCAAGTTAGAAGCGTCCTCGCAGCAGAATGGCGGCTCTGACGCCAGCACATCTGGCAACAGAAGCATATGGGTCTATCTTTAATCAACGACTTACCGCAGCAGCATTTCGGGAACATGTTGGAGAATTCAGCCATGAGATGATTCTAATCAAGCACTGCCAACAGGCTGCCGGGATCATCATTTTTAAAACAGTGAACTTCAGACCGGCTGTGCTGAACCGGCATTTGATGAAATCCTATGCTTTCTAATCTCCAGTCCTATAGCGCATAACCAGTAATACCACAAGTGAATTCCCCTTTCTTTCTCCAGAAGCAAGCTTGCTGGTCTTATGCTGGTGTTGTTGCTCAAGCCCGGTGGTCATGATAAGCTACATTGCCAAGGCAAGCAATACATTTTTCTTTTTCTTTTTAATTTTTAAAAAAATGTTTGGTTTTGAGAGAAAGACAGACCGTGAACGGGGGAGGGGCAGAGAGAGAGGGAGACACAGAATCCGAAGCAGGCTCCAGGCTCTGAGCTGTCAGCACAGAGCCTGGTGCCGGGCTCGAACTCCCAAGCCCATAGATCATGACCTGAGTCCAAGTCTGGACTGAGCCACCCAGGCGCCACACGCAGTTTTCAATTTCTGTACTTAACTCGCTGGGAATCTTTACAGGTCTGTAAGCCATAATCTTAATAACTTTGTAATTAAAAATCAAGCTCTCCTTACTTGCTTACAAATGTGTGTTCCCTCCCTTTTCCTAATAAAGTATCTTTAAGTAGGCTTAAAGGGTTTTTAAAATTCTCAGGATGGTAGTGACCCATAGCTTTTCATTTAATTCACCATTATACCCCTATCCTATTTACATGGGTACTTTCTGTTTATATGCCTGTCTACTGGGTAAAGTTTGAGCTTCTGGAAGGCAGCCACAGGTCATAAGCATATGTTTCTCCCCAGAAACAAGAACCGTGTTTAGTAAATAAAAAGACTTCCAAAAGATCATCTGGACACTTGCTATACATTTATTAAGAACTAATGATGAGGCAAACGCCATTCTAGGCACTAGAAATGTAACAAAACCACATACCAGAAATGTATGAACAAACATGGCAACAATCTCTCCCTTCATGGGGTTTTAATTTTTTGGGAGCAGACAGATAAAGAGCGAGTTATTTTTTTAAGGTAAAATGCATATTTTGTTAGTTGGGGATAATTACAAAGAAGACAAAAATAAGCAGGAACAGAAAGTTTCTGACATTGTGTAAACGTTTTCTAGATGATTAAAGGGAGAAGTGAGTGAAAACTTCTCATCATCTGGATAAAATAGTATCTTTCTGGTCCCTTCTCTTACCTCTGTGACCACCCACAGAGAAAGGCTCACAGAATGTGAATACTTTCCTGAATCTATTATTTCTCTCTGGAAAGCTTCCTCCCCTTTCTACCTAGGAAATGCCAACTTACCATTTAAGACCCGGGTCAAATTTCATCTCTTGGAAACCATCCACAGGAGGGTGATAATCTGCTACCCACAAGGTGTTCTCAGCATAACTGTAGTTTGTGCGTGATCACTTTGACTGTTGATTATTTGCTCCTGACAAGCTGTCTGCCAGAATCTACAAGGGCTGGGATGCAAAGGCTATGTTTTTGCTTTTGTTTTATTTTTCCTTCTGAATTCCCAGAGGTCAATGTGGGGCCAAGCATATTAGGGAAGCTCAATGAACATCTGTTGAAATAGACTCAAAGTAAAATGAGTTGAGAAAAACAATCTAAGGGATATAGGGACCTCCTGTTTCATAGATTGGTGAGCTTTGTCCTTGTTAGCATATAACACAGTTGCACTATATTAAATACCTGCACCGACATTTCTGTAAATATTACATTTTTGGAATATATGAGGTCGGAATAAGAAATATTTCTTTCTTTCTTTCTTTCTTTCTTTCTTTTCTGCCTACCTGCCTTTTTTCTTTCTTTCTTTTTTCTTTTCATTCTTCCTTCTTTTCTTTCTTTCTTTCTTTCTTCCTCTCTTCCTTCCTTCTTTTTATTAAATGTTTATTTGTGTGTGTCTGTGTGTGTGTGTGTGTGTGTGTGTGTGTGTGTGAGAGAGAGAGAGAGAGAGAGAAAGAGAGAGAGAAAGAGCGAGCTGGGGACGGTCAGAGAGCGAGTGCTGGGAGCCATTTCTGAAGTAAGGCGGGTTAGCAAGGCAGAGGCCTCCCACCATCAGATGGCGATGTCTACACCCACTCAACCCCCACTCAATTTTTGTTTGAGCACTGACCCCCAAGGCGCCTGGCTGACTGGTATCAGACCTTATGAAGGAACTTATAGGAGTTTCTTCTTTTGTGATTATAGAAGCAAATATTACATTTCCGAGAAACCTGTTTTTCTTCCCTTGAGAAAACAGGCTATTGACCCCTGCTCACAAAAGAACTAACTCTTGCCTTTGCTATGCTAAAAACATTGCTTTGTATTTAAATGCTAAAGATACCTTCCTTCCCATGTGGTTAGCACCTAATCACCTACTTCAATCACTATTGATAAAGATTATGCATGAGTCTTCTACCAATCTATGTTCTGTGAAATTTTTACATACCAATGAATTTGTCAATCAGGAATCATTGTCTAAGGCAGTTGCCACTCCTGTTTAGTATCCCATACGTTTTTTCAATAAAAATGGCTGACTCTCTGGTCAGTGCAGAGATGCCTGCCTAGTGATCAGAAAGAAGCCAAGGCTCTCTCACTCCCTTTCACTGACACTGTCCATCCTTCAGGGAGTCCTGGATCTGCTAGAGATGGACTCAGGCAAGCGAGGAAGACACAGAATCCAAAGCACTCTCCAGGCTCCCAAGGTCTCCGCACAGATCTTGACGTAGGGTTCCAACTCACAGACTGCAAGATCATGACCTGAGCCAAAGTCAGAGGCTTAAGCAACTGAGCCACCCTGGTGCCAAAGACTTAAGTGACGACATTCTTCAAAAACTCGTATATATACATCCTCATTATATATACACACTGAATGGATACTTACACTCCTGCTTCTGCAAATGTCAATATGCTATTTGTTGTGCTATGTGAACTCCTTTAATTTCTCACATGGACTTAGTGAAGTACTCATAATTTACATTTTCAGATGAGTGAATTGAGACTAGGAGCTCTTCTCTCTTAGAAACATGAAGAACTATCATTTCTTAAACTATCATTCCTAAATGATAAATGTTGGTCAACGTGCCTAACTCCTCTGATGCATTATCTTACTTGATTTTCTGTGGCCTAATTGAACACAGAGCAGTTGTGGATTAGGGAGTGGACTTGGTCATTGCTCAAGAACACATGTCCCAGACTTGAAACCAGACTCAAGCAGACTCAGTCCCAGAGCCCACCTACATATCTACTACCCATGGAGACTCATACTCAGGACACTGGAGTGAAGCCATGTTTGGAAATCAAGTTATTTAACCTGGCTACCAAGCTCTGTGAGGCACACCACAAAGTATTCATTCTGGTTCTTGTGGGCAGTCTGAGCTTTCCACAGACTAGTCAATTCTTAAGCAAAGATTTGCAAATGTCAACATGAAAAATTGACCAATGCTAATTGATACCTGTCTTGTTAAAAACAGATCTTGATATATGACGTTCATATTTAAAAATAAGTATATACTCAATAACTATACAACCTGACATATTTTCCCAAATTAAACACTCTTCTGTTGAACAAACACAACATTGCCAGGACCCAGAAGTTTCCTTAGCTATCCAGTTACCCTCCCCTGCCTCCGCTAAAGGCGACCCACATTCTTATTGTGAACAGAATAGATACATTTTGCCTGCTTTTCTATTTTATAAAGGAATCATTTTGTAAGAATAATCTTATTCATACCAAGGACGCATCATATAACTGACCCCTTTTGAGCATGCCTGCGTATCCAGAAAATCTGGGACATAGCAAAGCAGAGTGAAAGGAGCACTAGACAAAAGACCAGCATGGTGCTGGACGGATGGTTGCCAAACTTCTTTCAAGTGTCTGTGATGCTCAGTGACTTGTGGGTGAGCCTGTGAGAAGCCCCCAAGCCCCCAACCACTGGAGGAGCAAGCTGAAACAGACAACAGTGGGCCTGCTGGCTTACGCTCCTCCAGCCCTAACAGCTATGTGTGAACCTCTGAATTCTGGTATTTTTTTAAGTTTATTTATTTATTTATTTATTGAAATTACAAGTGGGGGAAGGACAGAGTGAGAGGGAGAGAGAGAATCTCAAGCAGGCTCTGCACTGTCAACACCAAGCCTGATGCAGGCCTCAAACCCATGAACCATGAAATCATTGTAAGGCCACAGAGTCGATGCAGAAAACCGAGGTCAGAAATAACTGTAAAAGGCCTTCATTGGGAGTGCTCTCAGGCGAGGTTCCCTGGTCCAGACAGAATGGGTCAGAAATGTCACACCCAGGGGTGGGGTGGCACGTTTTTATGAGGTTGGCTGGGGGGAGGTGGGTATGGAATATTGGTATGTCCATACAGGGTAGTTTTTTGCATCAATCCTTGTTCTGGGTGAGGACATGTCCGTTGTTCATGGTAGGAAGGTTCGTGAATGGTCTCCTGGGAAGTTTCCGGGTAGGGCCATATTGAGGTAGAGAGGTGGCCCTTGTTACCCGGGCATCTGAAGGTCACACCTGCCAAATAATCATGACCTGAGCTGAAAATGAAGAGTCAGATGCTTAACCGACTGAGCCACCCAGGCACCCCTATATTCCTATATTAATTGCACTTCATAGTTGGAATACATAGACTGGCAACAGCTTCTCTGACCGAAATTTCATACCTTTATTGTATAATCAGAATTTTGTTTTTCATTAAGCTCATGATCACATGTTTCACTTCTTTTCACTTAAGTTTCCTAACCTCTAAATTGAGAAAGTTGAATATGATAGTCTCTAATATCAATCCTAAGTCTACTATTACTGTATTGGTGATAATGCACTAAACTGTATTGAGTGGAAAGCCACATAGCATAGCAGCAAAAAGCCGGTGGGACCAATCTTGGCCTCAAGACCCCCTGTGTTGATTTTCCTGTTCCATCCCTGATTAATTGTGCAAACTTAAAACAGGTTCATTTTTTCATGGTGCCCCCATGTATCCATCTATAAAAGGGTTCTAAGGGTTTGTTTTTTATAGCAATGGTGAATAAGTTCAAGGACAGATAATTAATAACTGTGTAATGCTTTCTATTTTTTTTTTTTTACTCTATTTCAGGAGGCTAAAGAAGGTGTGTGGTATACATAAGAAAGATCATCATTTAAATTGCAAAATATTGGGGAACTTGAGTGGCTCAGTCAGTTGAGCATCCAACTTCAGCTCAGGTCATGATCTCCTGATTCGTGGGTTGGAGCCCCCTGTTGTGATCTGTGTTGACAGCTCAGAGCCTGGAGCCTGCTTCATAGCTTGTGTCTCCCTCTATGCCCCTCCCCCACTCACACTATGCCTTTCTCAAAAATAAAATAAACATTAAAAAAATTTTAAATTGCAAAGTATGTCCACATTTGCAATTAAGGAGGTATTTTTCAGTTATCTGAAAACTCATATGGAAGGTATGGTCTCCTGTGAATTGGGTAGAGAGATGAAGTGCACAATATTTAATTATTAGATTCTGTTTAATAGTATTCAGAACAGATTTCTTGTATTGATTAATGTAATATGCTGAGACAGGAGACTCAATCTAATCATCTTGAATTTGTGTTGTAGGGAACCTTAAGACGGCAAAATTGGAGGCAGCCTTGAAGCGGTTTTAGGACTTCCAACCTGTGTGCAATTTCATGACATTATTATCACCTTGCAGTTAAAAACCACATGACAGTCTTCTGCCTTGTTACAAAGGTCACAAAGCTAAGGTCATAGAAGTGTTTACGCTCTAACTGCAGAGATGAAAATTAAGTAGTAACACAAGGATTTTCATGCTGTTCAAATCACTTCCCCACCTAAAGCCAAATTTAATACAAAACATTTAGAAAACAGGACACATAAAAATTGCTGTTATTACAGTGCCTAATATTTTTTTCCAGTTTTCACTTTTTGTTTGATGTAGTAGTAGAAAAATAAATATTAATTCAAATGATTCGAGCTTTGAGTTTGTGAGTAAGCCACCTCTGCAAGCACTAGAAGACACTTGTTAAACTAGAAGAAAATAATACCTTCTGTATCTGTCAGAAAAGACCGGTCATGATGTAGTAACAAATGATCCCAAAGTCTTAGTGGCTTACAACGATACATGTGTATCTCTTGTTCACGCTGCATGTCCATTGTGGTACATGTAATGATGGAGCTGATCACTGCGTTGTCTCAGCGTCCTTGGCAGATAAAGCAGCTACTGTCCTGAATATTACCAGAAGGAAAGGAGAATGTAGAGAAGTGTGGCATGGTCCCAAAGTGACACTTCCCTTCTTGGTCCATTGGCCAAAAATAATCATAGGATCTAACCAAACTTCAAGTGGACAAAGAAATGCAACATTGCCTTGTGCCTAGAAGGAAAGAAAGAGCCAGACTCCCCTTGAGAAGCCCTCATGACTATGACCCTGGCTTGCCATCCTCACAGGGTATTATGAAGATTAAATGAAGTAATTATGTAAAGAGAGTTTGTAAATTGTAAAGAACACTAGTAATACAAGAGACAGTCATGTTGTAATAAATGTAATTTTTGAAAAATGGGAAAGCAGCATATGGAACTCCAGATTAGAGGTCATTTGCTGAGGACTTGAAATATTTTATGGGCTGAAGAAATGTTAAGAGCAGCATAGCTTTTACACTTGTGGTCCTGTATATTTGTCGTGAGACAGATAAACTCCTTCCCACCTCATGCACTTAATAGTAACTCGTGTTCATATTCCCATCCCTCAGATTAATTAGGACCTACAACTGTGATAACATTCCCCTATCAGTGACTCCATCATGAGGGCTGTTTAATGTTGATGGTAACAACTGGCATTTTATCATTTGTTTCCTTTCGAAAATTTTAGTTTTTAATTGTATACATTTTTTCCACATATGTTAATAGGAAGCCCACATCTAAAAAATGAGGAACAGATAATAAACAAAGGTGAAGACTATCATAGTTGATTTTCCTGAGGTTATAAAGATAGGAAACACTAAACCAGTTTAAAAGTCATTTGAATTGTGCTTCTTCTGATGAGTATCAGAAAAGTGTGCAGTTATGACACAGATATGGGGTTTCCAACTTCAAAAAACTCCAGATTGTGATGTAGTTCTCTCAAAAGGCTAAGAATTAGAAAATAATTTATAAATCTAATCTTCTGTAATCTGCTATATATTCTATGAAAATGAGTGGGGTGAGGGTAAAGAGAGAGAGAGAAGGAGAAAGAGCATATTCTTTGAGATTCTTTAGCCATAATCTATGTTCTTATACAGCTTGCCCATGTTTCATTATTCTGATGTCTGCTGATCCTTTTAACCACTCTCTCACTTTTTGAAGCTGGCCTAAGTAGGTTTCTTTACTTTTCATTTTTTGTTTCTTGTTCCAAATGGTGGAAATTTTTAGGCAGTCTCTGCAAGTTTTGCTCTACTTATCCTGTTACAGCTTTGTGACATGTCCCTCTTTTTGATTCCCAACAGGCCTTGTAAAAGTACACAACCTGCTACATCTCACACTGGAGTTATCTGAACTCAGTCGACACGTGTGTACTGGATACCCACTTTAGGCAGACGCTGGCCAGTCCATGAGAAGAGTATAAAAAAAATTCTCACCCTTTGGACTTTCGGATAATTCAAGTGTATAATCATGGGACTAACTAAAATAGTAAAGGGATAAGTCACTTTCAAGCACCTACTAGCTATTCTAAATGATTTTAAGTAATTTTTCTATGTTTCAATTAACACTCAGAATGTCTGATGAGAAGAATATCATTATCCTTTGTATTTTTTGTATATCCCCTATTTGGATTGCTTAAGAAAGGTGCCCCAGTATGCTTATTATTACATGACAGAGCTTGGAGTCTGTCTGAATCTAGATTCTAAGCAAAGCTCTAAGCTTAGGGTCTGACATCCCTCACCTAGGGATAAGGCATTCATACATTAAGATTAAAGAATGATGTAGTAAAGCATAGCTTAATTCAACAATACAGGAGGCCTTACAATCCATCTTGTGATTTAAAAGCATGTACTGAAAATACAGAGACTGGGGGCATAACAGTGATCTGGATTTGCTGTAAAGACTTTATTTATGAGTGTTTTGTTTATCTTATCATAAGTGGTCCCATCACTAGGGGATGTCAGACAAGTATCCTGGGATTAGATTCAGGAAACCTTGGTTTTCTTTGTTCTTATTTTCCCCCACATTTATCCATCTTTCAGCCTTGTGCAAGATATTTATGTTGTCTGAATTTGTGCTTCCTGTTGTGTAAACTAGAAGTAATATAGCTAACTCTGCCAATTACCCAGAATTGTGAAATAATGGATCTAAAAACTGGACATCAATTAAACTAATGTGAGAAGTCTTTATAAGTATTAACAATTTGATCTAATGGCAAGGATTCATAGGGGATAAAGCTGGGTAGATTCTATGTTGTGGTATGATCATTTTAAAATCTAGGAGAGACCTTGCCTCCTCTGAGCTATTCCTCTCACACAGGAAGGAACACAGTCATTTTTCACTTCTTGTGTTCAGAGGACAAGCTTTAAATATAAGAATAATTGGCAGAACTCTAGAGTGTGGATGACCAATTGTGCTCCAGCTTCCAGAACTGGCATATTCTTGATTTGTTTTTGAACCTCAGTGAGATACCATCTCACACCTGTCAGAATGTTGGTGAGGATGAAGAAAAAGGGGAACCCTTTTGCACTGTTGGTGGGGATGCAAAATGGTACAGCTATTCTGGAAAACAGTATGGAACTACCCTAGCAATTGCATGAGTAGGTATTTATGTAAAGGATACAAAAATGCTGATTTGAAGGGACACATGCACCCCAATGTTTATAACAGAACTATCAGCAATAGCCAAATTATAGAAAGATCCCAATGTCCATTGACTGACAAATGGATAAAGAAGATGTGATACACACACACACACACACACACACACACACACACACACACACACACAGAATACTACTCAGCAATGAAAAATGATTAAATCCTGTCATGTACAATAAGCTGGACAGAACTAGAGGGTATTAGGCTAAACAAAATATATCACTCAGAGAATGACAGATATAATATGGTTTCACTCATCTGTTGAATTTAAGAAATTCAACAGATGAACATAGGAGTAAGGAAGGAAAAATAAGATAAAAACTAAGAGGGAGGGAAACCATAAGAAACTCTTAAATACAGAGAACAAACTGAGGATTGCTGGAGGGGAAGTGAGTGGGGAATGAACTAAATGAGTGATAGGCATTAAGGAGGCACTTGTTGGGATGAGCATCTTACATATGTCTAGGTGTCATATGTAAGAGATGAATCACTGTGTTCTACTTCAGAAGCCAAATCTACACAGTATATTAACTAACTTGAATTGTTAAAAATGTTTTAAAAGAGAAAAAATGAATGAATTATAGGTATGTGCGAGTAACTAGGAAGACGGAAGGATGGTTGGTTGGCTGGTTGGATGACATGGGAAGATGGCTGAGTGGAGGGTCTGAGGACTGACTTAAGCTCCATAGCTAAGTCCCCGGCCCCTTCTTTCCTCCCTCCCTTCCTTCCCGCTTTCCTTTCTCCCTTCTGCAAAACTGCTAATTGCTCAGCCCAGGAAAGCCATCATGACAAATAGAATGACATATGTGAAATGGTTCTTACTTCAAAAAATTTAAGTTCTAGCATAGAAAAATATACAATCTGAGGTATAAAGATAGATGAGTCTTGAGAGAAGTGTGGCTAAATATGAATAAAAATTCAATACATTATAAATTTTGTGAAGGAGGGAATAAATCAAGGAAAGCTTCAGAAAACAGTTATATTGCAAACAGGAACAGACACAGAGTGGAGGACTTGATGGGAAAGCGAGGGCACAGTTACACTGGGGCAGATCCACTTGTGCTGATTGAGATATTTGACAGTGTATGACAGTTCCTTGCCCCAGGATCTTCCTTGCTTTCCTATTAATCAGCTCATGGAAAGATCTCCTACCTCATGACAACAAGGTACAGTGGTAAGAGGACTTATATCTGGGTCCTGTGTAAAATCTTTCACTGATGACACTGATGTCCAATCAGCAAATTACTTAATCTCTCTAAGCCTCACCAGACTCACCTGTAAAATGAGAATTACAATGTTTACTTTGTAGAAGCTCAGTGCCAGGTTTACATTTCAAGTTCAAGCTATATTTGTCTAATCAATGAATTGATATCATAAATGGAATTCAGGAAATCATGGGTGTGTGTGTGTGTGTGTGTGTGTGTGTGTACAGGGAATTAGCTGAAGTTTTTTTCAGCTCCTTTTTTCTGATTAATGTTACTTTTAAAATTTTGGTTGCATAATATGGGACTGTTTTGACATTTAGGAGAGAGGTGTAGAAGAGATAAGTAGAGAAGTAGGTCATACAAGTTGGCAATACTGTTACTTTTACATAGTACTTGAAAATTTATCCGAGGGCCTCGTCAAACTCATTATCTTATATCACCTTCACACTACCCTTTGTCAGGGAGTCCTACATATTAGAAACAGTGTAGAAACTTTACTGATGAGATGAAGGTTCTATACTGGGATTTTTCTGTCAAAGTACACATTTTCCGAAATATCCTGCTTTAATATATTTAGCAATTGCATGGATGGCCTACTATCCCTGAACTAAAATTACTCTCTCTATAAATAATCTGCAATTTGGCAGGATTTTGTGCAGATGCCTGAGCGCCCTTCTCGTTATGTGTATGGGTGTGTGTACATTGATTTTTTAACATTTGCATTTTTTATTGACTTGTCACCACTTTGGCAAGGTGAAGGGCTTGTGCTGGTTAGTCACATGAGTTAGCAGTGTGGTTGGTTTCAGTGCAGTGCCTTAGCCTATGAGAAACTCACGCTGTCTGGTTTCCGAGCTGCCACTCTCCTGTGGATTGTCATTACAAAGCACGCTTGGCTAGTCTTGGAAATTATTTGAACTGTGTTGGAGACTTCAGTCAATGGTCCAGTAATCACACTGCTACTTTCATTCTAAATAATCTATCTCAAATAACTTTATCACATGGAGTTCTGTTCTCTTATGTGATTTTTTCTAATAAGACAAGGTACTCGCTGAGAGTCCTCAGTATATTATATCTGTTCACATACCACCTTCACCGCACTGTGAGGCCCTCAGGGGTGAAGAGGGCACATTACTCTTCCCCTATGCAGCTAGGTTTAGGCTCCAGCTAAGGGACCTTTGAGTTCTCCTATGACACTTCATGTTAGAATCAACTAGAAATAACCTCTTATTATTGACATCCTTACTGTCTCTTTGAGACAAAGAATTAAATAGAAAATTGTAAGGAGCTCCGACATGCAAATGGTCCGACGACTCCAAATGAACAACTGGATCCCACCATAAAAGTCTATTGTTTTTTAATTGGCTGGATGAATAATCTCTAAGTATGTTTTAAAAAATAAAATTACCTTGATATGGAAATATTTTAATCATTATTTAACATTTCAGCATGTCTTCCATGCATATGTTAACGTTGTAAGTTTTAGCCATATCCATGTGGGTAGATGTGTATGCTTTCATGTATGTATGTAGTCATAAAGTTCTTAGAAAGAATAAAATTTGTCTGATTCCTAACTTGAGAGTTTGGCTTGTTAGTTTACTGGGCATGCATCTTAATCTAATATCATCACCAACTGTAGACAAAATACAGAGGTATAAAAGGGGAAGGAAATGAATGTCTGCATGGCTAAATTCTGCATGCAAGAATCTCAAAAAGGTCTTAGTATATAAGAGTTACACACACACACATACATATACATATAAATATGTATATATATACATTTGTGTGTGTGTAACTCTTATATACTAAGAATGTTTTGCAATTCTTGTGTGTGTGTAACACTCTCTCTCTATATATATACACTACATAGGGCATTTTACACACACACACACAGTGTATGTTAAAATATATTTAAGAATTGTTTTGGGGATGCCTGGGTGACTCAGTTGGTTAAGCATTCAACTTCAGCTCAGGTCATGATCTCACGGTTCATGGGTTCAAGCTCCTCGTCAGCCTCTGTGCTGATAGCTCAGAGCCTAGAGCCTGTTTCAGATTCTGTGTCTCTTCTCTCTCTCTCCCTTGAGAGACCCTCCCTTGCTCGGTCTGTCTCTCTCTGTCTCTCAAAAATAAATTAAAAACATAATAAATAAATAAATAAAATATATTTAAGAATTGTTTCTTGCTTTAACACCCCTCTGGAGATCTATATTTCATTAGTATACCAAATGCTCTGAGGTATCCTACGATAAAGAAATACTTTTAGTGTTATTTAATCTGGAGTGGAGTTACACAAAATTATTTGACCCAGAGCTATTTTTTCATAACTGCATTAGGTTTTTGTAGAAGGGATGTTCTACTGTTCTTACTTTTGGAAATGTTGAATTAAACATTTTATATAAATGTTTCTCATTTACTCTGCAACATCTACACAAGTTATTGTAGAGAGTAGTATCTATTATTTTATTTTTGCTAAGCACAACCTTTTTTTCTAGCAAAACAATACTTTGATTTTCCACTGGGAGAAAAATATCACTCTTCTTTACTCTTAATATTGATTTAAAGGCAGGCCCTATGTGAGTGAATGAACATCTCATTCATATATTCATTCATTTGTTTATTTGTTCATTGAATAAAACATATACAGCTTGAGCCGATATGGCAGTTACTTATATAGATACTTGAAATATAGCTACAAACAAAATAGACAAAAAAGAAAAGCCACATGGCAATGATAGAATGTACTGAAAAATAAATACATAAGTGAAATAGAAAGAAGATAAGACGGTGAAAAATGATCTGGAAAAAAATAATAAAGCAGGGTGGGATGCATTGAATGCTGGGATGGGCCATGATTTCTTCATTGCCCATATTAACTTACATAGAGGAAACAGGATGATCCCAGTCCTGACCTTCTTGCAGAGACTGAAAGAAACAGGTTAAATGATAAGATTGGTTCTTCAGCATTTATTTGGTAAATACTAAGTAGCTTCCCTATGCTAGGCATAGTTTAGATATTGCAGATAGGGTAATTAAAACTAAGATCTCTGACCTCATGGGACAGTTCTCTGTTGGAAAATGTTTAAGAATTATTTCTTCAAAAAATGAAAGAGGGCCCTAATTTCGAGCATTTAGAACTTTTGTGATGTAAATAATCTACTATGATCAATTGCAAGCTACCACTTGAACACACAGCTGGACGCAGATGTGCACAGTCAGCTCCTGTACAAAAGTAAGGGCAGGCTCAAGCATATCACTGCATGTATACTATATTCTATCATGTAGATATAAATGTATTAAATGGGAAAGTAACAAGTGCATTAGAAGGTGGTTAATGTCAGTAAATAAAAGAAGGTATTATGGTGCATGAGAGGGGATCAGAATTCAAAGAAAGTGGGAGTAGAGCTTAGTATTAAATAGGAAGGCTGAGAAGTGACCTCACTTAGAAGGGATATTTCAGCAAAGATTTTAAGAAGGTTAGAGGCATAGACAATCAGAAGGGGCAAATGTCTTCCAGGCATGAGGACAGCTGGAATAAAAGTTCTAAAACGCAAACAAGCTTAGCTTGTGTTGAAGGATAACCTGGAGGCCAGTCTGTCTGAAGCACAGTGAGTAACGGGGTGACTAGTAGATGAGGCAGGATGTAACTCACATGTAATTTTACAGACTACTGAGAGGGTCTTTAGATTTAAAGTTTTTAGCACAAGAGTGACATGACCTCTTTTTAAATTATATTAAATTAAATTAAACTTAATTTAATTTAATGTATTTTCTTTTTGTTTCAAGACTTAATTTAAATTCCACTTAGTTAACATATAGTGTAATATTAGTTTCAGGAGTAAAATTTAGTGATCCACCCCTTATATATAACACTCAGTGCTCAGCACAAGTGCCTTCCTTATATTTAATGTTAATATATTTATTTGAGAGAGAGGAGAGAGAGAGGCAGAGGGAGAGGGAGACAGAGAATCTCAAGCAAGCTGCTTGCTGTCAGCACAGAACCCAACATGAAGCTTGAAGCCATGTACCCCAAGAAATGACCTGAGTGGTGATCAAGAGTTGGACGCTTAGCCGACTGGGTCACTCAGGTGCCCCAGCAAGTGCCCTACTTAATACTCATCACCCATTTAACCCATCCCCCACCCATCTCACTCCATCAACCCACAGTTTGTTTTCTATACTTAAAAGTCCATTTTTATGATTTGCCTCTCTCTCTCTCTCCTCATGCCCCATATTCATGTGGTTTGTTCTTTAAATTCCACATATGAGTAAACATATATGGCATTTGTTTTTCTATGACTGACTTACTTCGCTTAGCATAATACGCTCTTCATACTTGTCATTGCAGATGGAAAGATTTCATTCTTTTTTATGGCTGAATAATATTCCTTTACATATGCACACCTAGAGATATGTATATAGATATGCCAAATTAATATAAATATCTATAGACATGTATAGATATCCATAATTGCCACATCTTCTTTATCCATTCATCAGTGGATGGACATTTGGGCTCCCTCCATAATTTAGCTCTTGTTAATAATGCTACTATAAACTTTGGGGTGCATGTGTTCCTTCAAATCAATATTTGGGTATCCTTTGGGTAACCTAGTCTTGCAGTTTCTGGGTCATAGGGTAGTTTTATTTTTAACTTTTTGAGGAAACTCCACACTGTTTTCCAGACAGTTCTAGTGGCTAAGCTGAGAATAAAGTGCAGGCAAGGGAACCAGTTAGGTTTAATTCAAATGGGTCAGAACAGTGTGGAAACAGTGTTGGTGGTGATAGTAGTTGAACTCAGAATACATGGAGAGGGGAGAAACAACAGGATTTTGGGGCAGTTTGGAGGCATCTTTTGAATAAAGAAGAGAGTAATGATGATTTCAAGGTTTTAGTCTGATCAAAGGGAAGGATATAGTTATTATCAAATGAGATTGAGAAGACGTTGTATGGTGGTGAGGGTGATGGGGTGAAATCAGGGCATCCGTTTTCAACATGTTGAGTTTAGAGATATTTTTAGCACCCAAGAGTGGATATTGCATAAAAAGTGGGATACACCAGTGTGGAATTTGGGAGAGAGGTCTGGGCTAAAAATAAATATTTTGTGTCTTTTCTATGTAGATAATTTGAAAGCCATGTGTCTGTAGAGGATTGCCAAATGAGTCAGGAGGTAGAAAAGAGAACAAGAAAATGTCCCTCAAGGCACTGCAACACTGAGAAGTCAAAGCAAGGCAGAGGAGTCTGCGTAAGAGACTAAAAAACAAGGATCAGTGGGGTAGGATAAAACCCAAGAGAGCGTGATGTCCTGGAAGTCAAGTGAAGAAAGCCTGCCATGAGGAGGGGGGACCAATGATTTTGAATGGAACTCAGAGGTCAGGTAGCTTAAGACCCAAGAACTGACCAATGGCTCTAGCAATACGGCGGTTCTTGCTAATACTTACACGAATTATCTCAATGGACAGAGGGTGAGAAACTTCTTAGTGAGAGGTAAGGAAACAGGGAAAGAAGTGACATCAATGCAGAATTTAGAGTGAGCCTGTGGTTTGTGAAGATGGTTGTGGGGCCTTTCCAGGGACACTGAGTTTGGTAGTATTTATTCAAAGCTATTCACAAGAGTGACATGCCCTTGGGGAAAGGGCAGCATGACCAGGAAAGTAAGGGACTTCTGAGTTAGTCTGTGACTCCTGCTTTGATGCCATAGGACTTGGGGTGGGGAGATGTTTATGTAGAACTTATGCATAACGTCCTTTGGCTCTATTTTGACTTTGCCTGTTAGAGATGCAAGTCGAGCCAACCTACCAGGAGCACTGGAGACGTGCAGTTAAACTAATGACTGTATTTTAGTCATCCAGCCCAGTGATTAGGTAACAAATCAGTGAGCATTCTATTCCCATTTTTGGCTTTTCTGCTTGAGCGGAAATACGGTCTTACTGCTGGATTTGAGTGTTTTGTGTGATGTCTAGTTGGTACAGTATCCTATGCTTGCATGAGTAGAGCCTGGAGCTAACTGAGGCCATCAAGTGTATCCACCATAAAAGTCAACAGATGGAGAGGGTCTGAGCCTTCTTGTTATCATTAAGTCCTGAGTCCAGCCATGCTTGAATTTTCCCTAGTTCTCACCATTTCTTCTGACCACGCTAATAAATTCTCTTTTTGAAGAAGGCCAATTCAAGTCAGATTTTCTGTCAAGGTTTCTAATAGAATCAGGTAAGTAGTATTACCACATTAGTACAGATTGGGCTCATTGGTACAGATGAGAATGTCAAAGCTTATTTGTCAGTGGATCATTAAGTGACATAGTTCACACAACAAAGGAATGAAACCGGGTGTATCTCAGGTTCACACACTTTTCCTATTCTACTGAGGTAGGGAGGAAGGTTCTATGAGTTAGAGAAGAAAATAGCTTAAGAAAGGAAATGGAACACTAACTTCCTAAGGGTCTACAATTAGAAGGAAAGTTCACAATTATTTCTGTGGTCACCTTATGAGGAGTGGCACATTAGAGACAGGAACAGCACGCCAAGAGTCAGAGGGAGATGGCTTGACCAGCAAAGAAGAAATTGTTGTTTGTTTCTGGTTCTGCACTCAAGCTCCAAACTTCTTCCAACTCCACATGATACCATTAAAAAAATATGCAAATAAATAACAACCAGAGACTTAGACATTAGAGGTGATGGAAAAGAATATTACTTGAGGGGAGTCTGGGTGGCTCAGGCAGTTAAGTGTCTGAGCTCGGCTCAGGTCATGATCTCACAGTGCCTGAGTTCAAGCCCTGCGTCAGACTCTGTGCTATTAGCACATAGCCTGCAGCCTGCTTCAGATTCTGTGTCTTCCCCTCTCTCTGCTCCTCCCTCTCTCTCTCTCTCTCTTTCTCTCTCTGTCTCTCTCTCTGTTTCTATCTCTCTCTCTCTCTCAAAAATAAATAAACATTAAAAAATTAGGGGTGCCTGTGTGACTCAGTTGAGCGCTGACTTCAGCTCAGGTCATGATCTCATGGTTCATGAGTTTGAGTCCCGTGTTGGGTTCTGTGCCAACAGAAGAGCCTAGAACCTGCTTCAGATTCTGTGTCTCCCTCTCTCTCTTCCCCTCCCTCACTCACACTTGGTCTCTCTCTCAAAATAAATAAACATAAATGTTTTTTAAATTAAAAAGTTAAAAATTTACAAAAACTGATACTTGAATGGCATTTAAAAAGAAACTCTAGAAAATTTAATTAAGGCAAGAGGCCAATTAAGGTGGCATCTTTTTCCCATCTACATTAGTGGTAAGAAGGTAGAGGAAATTACGAGTGTTTAGGTAAATAGCAGAGGCTAGTGTGCGTCGTGGGAATTTAGGGTTTGATTAGCAAAGCCAGTGAGGGGTAAATTTAACCTAATGCTGCTTTC
Source organism: Helogale parvula (assembly GCA_004023845.1). NCBI lineage: Eukaryota > Metazoa > Chordata > Mammalia > Carnivora > Herpestidae > Helogale > Helogale parvula. The sequence goes on along the minus strand of PJEM01004818.1, from coordinate 47,678 downwards.
TAAAGAAGAACTGATAGAAAAGGGAATGAACTAGAAAGAGGGGACTGTGGATCATGCTTAACCTTTCCTAATGAGCTCACGATCATTTTGAGTGGGGGCACCAGGAACAGTAGGCAGGTAAGTTACATGAAGGGAAAAGTGAAAGGTTAGTAAATAAAAGCATATTTCTGAATATCTTCTAGTATTTTGTGGGAGATGTATCACTTACAAGGAATGAGATTGTCTAGACCATTACTCAGAAAATGAATAAATAAACAAATAAAACAACAAAGAAGAGAAAGGCATTGTCATCTAATATAGAAATACAGAACAAGACTTATTGATAGCTTACTTAGAAGTGGCTCTATAGAATAACATTGAAAGTATAAGGTAGGAGAGTCTGAATTAGTTGGAAGAGAGTTACTGATTAATTGTTGTGTCTGGGTGCCCTTAGGGTGATGTGGATACACCTGTTCTATATGTGGTCTCAAGGTTCAGTGTCCTTGGCCAGTAAGTAGTTCACACAAATTATGTCTTTTAGTCCTCACAACTCTCCTTCTATGGCCAGTTATTATTTCTTCTGGACAAGACCCCTTCACCTCAGAAGGGTGTTCTCTACTTTTGGTGAATTCCTGTAGCCCTATTTCAGTCTACCCCACTAGGCTACCTCTGGAAAGTGGGGAAATAAGATAATTTGGGCCAAAGACCTCCCAGAATTGTCGAGTTACAGATAATGGAGAAGTGACTGTCCCTTCTTGCTGGGTAAAGTGGGAGATGTGAAGTCTGAAGCTTTCGGATAATTGTCCCAACTCCCACTCCTCAAGCGTCAAAGAGACTTATGTGAGATCAGAGGTATATAGACCACCATTCACTGAGAAGCAACAATGAGAGCCAGACAGTCCTGAAGGCTTTCTGACCCCTGTCTTGGGTTGTCTACATGGTTAGTTTCTTCGGATGCCCTGCAACATTAATATGTAAGCTTACAATACCCATCATTGTAGGTGATTTTGGCTTGTGTCATTTACCAAGAAAGCCTTGATTGGTGCAAACACCAGAGTAGGTACAGCCTTTCCTGTGCTATGGCTGTGGGAATGAAGGCTGAGTGAGGCCAGTTAACCCACACAAAGTCACTTCTTTTTCCCTTTTTAATGTATTTTTAGACACCCACATGGCCAGCTCCTCCACTTTATTGAGAAGTCTGCTGGAGTGTCACCCCCTCTGAGTGGATATCACCGATCATCCTCTTTACAATAGCATGTTCCATTCCTCATTTCTGTACCTTTTCTCATTTGCCATGTGTTACTAATCTTCAGAACACTTACCCAGCCTGAAATGAAATAATGTCATCAGTCTTTTCTTTTTCTTTTAAATCATCTGTCATTCTGCCCACCATCGAATATGAACTCAGAACTCTGTTTTATTTACCATTATATCCCTAGAACCAAGAATGAGCATATATCAATAAATAGTTTTGAATAACTGAATGAGGAAATATATTAACTATTTAAATGGTAGAGTATTTTGTGCTGATAAATACTTGTGTGTTTTCACTTAATAATTGCAGACTTCTCATTATTAGCATTTTTTAAAGAAGGCCAATTAAAAAAACTTTTTAGAGAGAGAGAGTGGAAATAAGGGAGAGGGGCAGAGGGAGAGACAGAAAATCTTTTTTATATAATATTTTAAATGTTTATTTACTTTTTGAGAAAGAGAGAGACAGAATGCAAATGGGGGCAGAGGGTGGCGGGCAGAGAGAGAGAGAGGGAGAGACAGAATCTGAAGCAGGCTCCAGGCTCCAAGCTGTCAGCTCAGAGCCCAACATGGGGCTCAAAACCACAAAGTGTGAGATCATGACCTGAGCTGAAGTCGGACGCTTAACCAATTGTGCCACCCAGGCCCCCCAAGAGAGAAATAATCTTAAGCATGCTCCACCCTGAGAGTAGAGCTACACTTAGGTCTTGACTCCAAGACCCTGGCATCATGACTTGAGCCAAAATCAAGACCTGGACACTTAACTGACTGAGCCACCCAGGTGCCCTTCATTATTAGCTTTGACAGAAATTTCTCATTCATTGTAATGAAGAGTATTCCATTATAGGAATGCAATATAATATATTAGACTACTTCCCTTTGGATAGATTTTAAAATCTTTTGTTGTTAGGGGAAAAAACTTGCAAGGAATCTTATTTTTAAGCATTTTGTAATCACATGTGAGTCACATTACAGAATAAATTGTTAAAAATTGAATTTCTGGGCCAGAAAGTATGGCCATTTGATACTTGTTGTCATTTTGCTCTCCAATAGAGATGTAACAGTTTAGGCTGTAACCAGCAATAAAGGAAAGTGCTCAATCCTCACCATTATACTGTTACCGCAAAGTTTTTCCTCTTTCTCAGTCTGACAGGTGAAAAGTGAAGTATCATTGCAGCTTTATTTTTGGATTTCTCTTATGAGTGAGATCCAGTATTTTTTTAAATTTTTATGTTGTATGGCTGGCTGTGTTTGCTCTTCTTTGAAATTTTGCTTTGCTGATTATTTTAATGGGCTGGTGTTTTCTTATTAAATTTTATTAACTATACATTCTGGCTTTCATCATTATTAAAAGTATCTTTTCTATAAAGGTTTATCGGGGAAAATCCAAGTTCTTAGTTCTTTTATATCATTTAAATTCTAACCTTACTTTGGATAGTTTTCCTTTTTAGAATTCTACAGAAGATCGTATGCATCCAATTGTCCACCATAACTTAAGAAAAGAAGGCAGGTCCTATTTTTTTCAAGAAGTAGAATTCAGTAACATCAAAATAACAAAATAAGATGTTAAATTTTGTGTGTTCTTCCTTGCATGCTTCTACATCAGGCACCAAGGAAAATAAATTAGTTATGTAGTTCTATTTATTTTTACCATGGTTTTTCTATGTTAACAATGACAATATATTCTGAACTAAATACACATTTAAAACTTCATGATCTCCATTGGAACATAAAAACTTCATCCATAAATTGGTCTTTTTCAGTTTTTGAACTCATCCTTGAGTAATATTAAGATTTTAGCCCCTCTCTTCATCTACGTTTTCTCAGGTATAAAATTGCCCATCCTTACATTTTTCAACCTTTTAAAGTCAAGTTATAGTCATATCTTTTGCCTTTGAAATCCAATATGATATTCTTTGTATTTCAATAGGTACTTTTATCTTCATTTCTTGATATGAAAAATATATTTGATCTTAATTGTGTCTCATAGTTTAGATGATGTTTTCTGCTTTTACTGCCCTGTTTTAAGACTTTTTATTATGTGAAGGATATTTCTTTGCTATTTGTGTGTATGTCCCCTGATAATTTAGAATTATGTTCCATTAATTGCTCTTCTTAATGTTACTTTTATAACCACAACTTTGTATAAATTCTTGCTATTCCGTTGATTTACACAGCAACTATTGAATCCCCACAATGAGCAATTACAAGATTATGAGACTAGCGTCTTTGTTCAGGTTCTCCCAGACAGATATTGAGAAAAAGATCCAAGTTGGGTTGTTTATTTGGGAGATGATGGTCAGAAAATGGAGGATGGAAGAAAGGCACTGGGGTGACTTTATCAAGCCAGCCCCCACCAGGGGTGACTGGAGTGAAATCCTGCCAGGGAACTCTTAGGACTAGTGCAAAGCACTCTACTGAGAATCATCTCTTCGGAAGTTAAGGATGCTGGATGATTACACACAAATCCACATCAGTAATTTGCCTGGGGCTGCTCCTGAGGATGTTGATTTCTCTGCACTTCTGGCTTTTCTCACAGTCACAGAAAGTAACATCAATAGTTGAGAAAGTTTAGGACAAAGAAATTCAGGTACTAGAAATGGAATTTATGCTGCTGTGCACTCAGTTAGAAAGGGCACAGAAATATGGGGAGGGCACTGACAGCATCTGCTAGGGCTTTGGCCCTACACCACTCATCCACTCATGTCAAGTATCAAGTACCAGTCAGCAGTTACTTGAGATGGCGACCTAACCCAATTTCTAAAAAGAGGAAGACTTAAAAAATGGGGGTTTTCCTAGACAAGCTCTAGTCTCCCCTGCTAAAGCTGGTTCCAGAGTTGTAACTGATATACATAAACTCCTTTCTCTACCACTGGTTCTAGATTTCCCCATCAGCATTTATGTTTGTCCCCTGGATACAATGCCTCTGTTAAACTGTGGTTGGTGCAATTGTTCCTTTAAATGGACAGGATATGGGGGCATCAATAGATGCCCCAGAAACCCCTTGAATCCCATGCTTACTCCTCCTTATCATCACTATCTAAAAGCAACATTCTCTTATGTATATTGAGCTCAGTTATCCATTATAATAACTATTTTCTTTGCCTGCTAGTGTAGTAGCATAAAGAGACATATGGTGGGAGACAGAGTAGACTTCTTACTGTATGTCTGGAAAGAGCATCCCTCTGCTTCACCTGGTAAGCCTCCTACTGCCCCTGAAGCTAGATCTGTAGTCTAGGAAAACCTAAACATGTAGGCATAGGAAATGCACATTCCCCAAGAAGGTTACTGAGTGATGATGAATCAGATCACTCCTACTTCTCCTCCTTGGATTCTGGACCTTATTTACCTACTGTAGAACCAACATCATATGATGGCTATTGACAAAATATACAGTTAATATTCACGGACATCATTTCAGACCCAGAGGGTGACATATCTAAGCTATCTTTGTCTCATGTTTGAGGAATCAATCCCACAGTTTCAAATGGATGACAGCATTCAGGTGATGAAGTACATGGAAGGAACAGTGGATCCTTTGGTCATATGCTAAGTGTCACACCTTCGTGCTGTTTTAAGTCTATTGGTCTGAGATGCTATTATGAAAAATCCCATGAGAAAAACTTAGTACCCTGTGGAGAGTGACACTGGCAGAATATGCAGTACAAATCCATACCCAAACAACTGGCCAGTCTCAGTAATTATGAAACAGGCTCCATCCAGGCAAAAATATCAAAATCAACTTGTTGCAAGTGATTAGCTCTCTTGAAAAGATGATACCGTATCATCGGCTCAGCGTCTCTCAGGTTGAATATCTAGTAGCAACAAGACCAACGTGAGCAGTGATGACTAAGGAATTCATGCTGTGGCCTGGATCACCATGTCACCCATGCCACCAATAGCTTTTCTGTCAATGGGGTAGCTGAGGACAGAGGCTGGCTGATATCCAGTAGATGAGGCCACCTATCCCCTTGATTACTCAGCACCTCCACTGCCGTGACTGCTCTTAGGTTGGAATCCACAAGAGCTGCACACTTTACATTTGCCCTTGAAGGACCATCCGTATACTTCTTGCTCTAACATCCTTTTCTTAGGTCTTCTAATCTTTCTCTTTACAGGATCCCGACGAACCAAACAAGCCATTTGTCACTGTCTATGAGTCTGTGTACATTCCTTACTCTGGTTACCTCTCTATACACCAACTTGATAACTAGAGATTTAATGCTTATAGCTCTGCCCTGTAAGGGTTTGCCTCATCAGTCTTTCTCAAAGCCACTTTTGTATGAGTCTGTAGTGTAACTACACTTTGAACTCAAAACTATAAATCAAAATGGCCCATTAATAAACTAACCCCAGGTTTTCTTCTTTGACCACCCCACAAGGCCATAGAAGCAAGCTGAGTGAAAGAGGTAATTACAGCAAAATAGGTGGCATGGAAGTCTATTTGTATAAATGACCTGTACCCTCTGGACATGTGAGGGTTTCAGTGAATCGATGCTCTGTCCATCTGACTTTTTGACTTAGTGAGTTTGAGAATGCTAACTTTGTACAATGTTGTTTATAATTACTTGGTGTCTTGTGTTAATAAACTGAGTTTTACTGAGGTCCAACAGTATGCCTGGCATTGCTTTAAAAACCATAAAGTTCTTTTAGGGCACCTGGATGACTCAGTCAGTTAAGCTTCTAACTCTTGATTTCAGCTCAGGTTACGGTATCATGGTTAGTGAGATTGAACCCTCCATAGGGCCCTGTGCTGACAGTGCAGAGCCTGCTTGGGATTCTCACTCTCTCTCAGTCTCTCTTCTCTCTTTCTGTCTCTCTCTCTCTCTTCTCTCTGCCCTTGTCCTGCTCTCTCACTCTCTAAAAGAATAAAAAAAAAACCCAAAACAGTAAAGTTCTTTGCTGAAAAAAGTATGCCTCTGTTCCAGAATCTAAGAGATTTCTGCTCCAACTCTGTTAAGGTTTTCCAGAGACTTCACACAGTGTTTATAATCTATCACATACATTTGTAGTCATATGGTATGTTCCAGGTCATACAGGCCACTTGGGAAGATTTTTAGGCCTGATAGTCTTTTGAGTCACCCAACATACGGACCCAAATAGAATTTCTAAGTGAAGTATATCCTGTCTCTAAAATATAAAGAGCCAATCAAATACAATGCTTCCTTTTCATGTTAGGGGACAGAATCACTTGTCCTTTTTTCTTGAAAATGATGCTCTGGCATTTTCCAGATCATCAGACCCCTAAGAACTTTACCAATGTGGCTGGGGTAGAAATCATTTACTGTAGGATTTATCATATCCCCTCTAGCATGCATATATCCTGCTAGAGAAGCCAGTATAATTGCCACTTCTTGCTCTTTAGGCCTATTTACCATGACTTCACAAATGTAATGAACCAGAACAATGTTCTTTCTGTAATATCCAAAGAAACTCTCATTCTGCAGAATATATTATAACTAAAAAATAAAAGTTCTGAGACAAGACCATGGCTATATGCTCTATCCAACACAATGGAATACAAAGTGCTTCTAATTTTTTTTGATAGGAAATGAAACAAAAATGAATTTGTGAGATCAATACCCATATACTAAGTACCAGATACTGTGTTGATGTGCAATGTTAATTTGATTCAAGTAAAACAACTTTATTTGTAGGTAACAATGATTTAATATAGGTCATCATACATGTTATAACTCACAGTAGGATCTACTACATCAGATGCAACCAGAGTTATTAAGTTTAAAGTATTCGTCATTACCCATTATGATCCAGTTAGGTTTGCTGCAAACACAAAATTGGCAAATCAAACAGATAAACAATGTGTGCCATCACCCTGCATTCTTTAAGCCTTTGGAGAGGACACTGAATCATTGCCATAATTCCCAAAACATTGCATGGTTTCTGATTTACTGTTTTGGTCAATGAAGAGAGAGGTGGATTCAGGAACCTTCATATAGTCTTTCCTCTATATGTATGATGGTTTTTCTACCACAGTTCAGGAAAACAGTAGATGAGTTCAACTGAGTGTTAAGTATATTAGGCATCCTTATTAAGCTTTTGATAAGCAATGAAATACACATGGGATAGGTCCACAGACCATTCCACCCACTCTTCTATGAATCACGACAGGATTTCATTTATATTCTGGTGTCCATATGTACCCTTCTCTAGTAATGAGGTCAGTGTCAGTGTCAGTTCAGACCCTGTGTCTGACAATCCTCCACAGCTGTTTCTATTCCTCCAGTGTACAATTAATCATATAAATGGCCAGAGGTCTCTTTAGGGGAAAATCATAGAAACAGTACAATATATATTAGTAAAAATATAGTATCTTCCTCAAGTCAATGGTCTCTCGCCTTAGAAAGCTCAGTTCTGGAGCTGAAATATAATTAGGCGACATATGGTACATAGGGATGGAATCAGGCTTTGACTCACTCTTTTTAAAACTTATTTTTATTTATGGGTCAAAACACACCTCATCTGGCTACATATCCATCTTGTCCCTAGAAATATCACCCTTTTAAAAACTTATTTTATTTGTGGGTCAAAACACACCTCATTTGGCTACACTTCCATCTTGTCCCTAGAAATATCAATTTGTTCTTCTGTTTCTCTTGTCCTTGGTGGTAATTATGTCCACCTTGCTTCTGATGAGTAAGTGCTTCCTTCTGGCTTCTCCTATTCTAGAATTCCATTATTTCCATTGAAACTATGGAGCTAATCCCATAGCATCTTGAGATCCTTACCAATATTTGTTTTCAAAGAAAATGTGTCACTGGGTTTTCCATCAATGTTGATCTCATGAACACATCTCTCATTATTTTGGTGAAAGAAATATCTTGTAGGTCCTCTTGGAGAATATAGCCAACTATTTCTTTTGCTGTTCTAATATATTAAATCAATGCTAGAATACCTAACCTTTATAGTCTTTAGATTACTTCCTCAATACTCTGTCAAGACAACTTTGGCAACTCCAACTGATCATTTGATTCAGACTTCAAGGGGTCATCCCTGCAACGAATTTCAATTTAGTTCCACATGTCCCTGACTGAATGTTAAATCTTGAGTCATAAGAGAAAGTGCTCATATCAAGAAACTCCCTTATCCACATTCTCCCTTTGTATTTGTTCATCAACTTCAAGGTCTGTTCCCAATCATGTTTGCCTGGTTCCTGCTGATAAATATTACTCCAATCTTGTTACCTTTTAAAGATAACCCTACCATCCTGAAACAAGGGCAGGATTCTCTTAGGCCATCTTAGCCTCCCAGTGGTAAAGGGAGTTGGGGACGAATCTTGAGGATAACAATGATCATCTTGTGAGATATTTACCTCAAATGAAAACTCTGCAGTTCTGCATGGTGCCTAAGTAAAGGGAATCTGCTAGCAGAGGGAAGCTAGCAATGAGTATGGGGTGAGGGAATGACACACTTCTACAGAACTAGAAAGTTCTGGATAACCTGGGGATTCAAGTTTTCATGAGTATTGGCCCAGCTGTTCCTAAGCAGGTCTTAGGCTCCCACTGGTCCATCAGGCCTTGCTTTAACATGGGTAATTTTTGAGGACTGTAAATTTATCCTTAATTATAATTCAGCTTCTCTAAAGCTCATCTTGGGTCTGATTTTCAGCCAAATCTTCCCTTCAGCTGCAAAATATGAGAGGCTCCTTAAATACTGTTATAAAAGCCTCTGCCTTTTCCATCATGCCTTCATTTTGGTAATTGGATGGTGTGAACTTTCCTTTCTTGTTTTAGTGTTTCTATTGCACTTAACAATAATCAACTCTCTGTACTTTTAGTAAACATCGGCTTCTTATCTACTGAATGTTAGAGACATTGCATTAGTTGACCACTCCCTCTGTGTCATGTCAAATTCACCACAAGTTAAGTACAATCATAAGATAAATGCTAGCTAAAGCACACAGGTGTTAGGACAAAAAACAGTACCGTTGTTGTCTTCTGGTTGGTAAGTGACAGAATCTCATAATCTCATCATGAGTATGTGCTTTCTAGAGCCACTTCTCATACCAGCTGTCTGAGTTTTCCATCAGAGTCAGACACCAGATTCAAGAATTCTAATCCATGATTTTTCAGAGAAGGGAGGTAGGGATCTGGGGAAGAAAAGTGGATGCTATCACTGTGAGTGGCCACAGAAATGTGAGCAGCCAACTCAGAGCACAGGCTTGGGTTTCCTTGTTATCCAACCTGAAGGGGAGAGTCTTCAGTTGGAGGATGACCCAAAGGGGTGTTTGGAGTTTTCTGGAACTTCTTTCTTTAAATTATTTATTTTGAGAGAGGGAGAAAGTGCAAGAGGGGAGGGGGAGAGAGAGGGAGATAGAAATAACCCCAAGCAGGTTCTGTGCCATTAGCACAGAACCTGTTGTGGGGCTCCAACTCACAAACTGTGAGATTGTGACTTGAGCCAAAGTTGGATACGTAACCAAGTCACCCTGACGCCCCAATTTTCTGGCACTTCTAGGCATCATTTGGGTAGGACAAAATGTTTTCCTTGCAATAGAAAGCCAAGTCCTCATTTAAAAAATAATCAGATGCTGGTCATTGTAATGTGTGGGGACCCATGCTGGGGTAGTGAGAGTGAAGAGAGGGGAATAGGATACGGAGCATGTCTGCTGTGATTGATTATTGTTTCTTAATAAAGTAATTGTTTTTTTTAAAAAGAGTCTAGTATATAAATTTATAAATTTTAATATGCTTGTATCCTTACAACTCGATTTGTACACTTTAAATTATATAATTTTGAGAGCTTGGTTACAAAGACGAGCAAATGAGCCTTCCTAAATTGTTTCCCATACTCTCTTCCCCTGCCTTTCTTCTTTCTCTTGCACATTTACCATTTCTACGTTTTAAAATTCATAACATTTTCACTCCATTCACTTGATATTTCATATTACTGTTCTTAAGTTTAACCCTATAGATATATGGATGCAAAGTTTACACTGGTTGCCTTTCCCAAAGATTTTCTATTCATCTTAAGTTTGCTAAAATTTTGGTTTTTAGGACTTTTTAAAAATCACTCACACAGGGGCATCAGGATAGCTCAGTTGGTTTAGCATCTGACTCTTGATTTTGGCTCAGGTCATGATCTCACGATTCATGAGTTCAAGCCCTGCAATAGGCTCTGCATTGTCAGTGCAAGAACAGCTTGGGATTCACTCTCTCCCCTCTCTCTGTGCCTCCCCACAGTCATTCTCTCTCAAAATAAATAAATAAACATGAAAAAAATTTAAAATGGCTCATGCAAATTATGTAATTATTTGCATGTTACAAAATTGTTTTATTATGTATCTAGCACCTACTTAGCTTCCCTGCTTGAACTTTCAGTGAGTATCCTAAGTAGTACAGTTTTCACAGTGGGCTTCTGATCTTCTTTCTACCAAACCTCAAATCTGTTTCTCCCACTGTTTCCACTGTAAATGTCAATTTATTATTATGCTTAGAACAAAAACACATGGAGTCATCTTTGACTTGTCTCTCTTTATCTATTTTTTACTAGACTCTAAAGGAGCAGTGTAAGATGCCCATCAAAATTGAACAGAACATTCACAGATTTCCTATAGAGCCTGTCCCTGCTCATGCATATCCTTCTACACTAGTAACATATCCCTCCAGAGTGGTACATTTGTTACAATCTATGAATCTACACTGACCCATCATTATCACTAAGTTATAGTTTCCATTAGGGTTCAGTCTTGGTGTTGTCATTCTGTGAGTCTGAACAAATATAATGACATGTATCCATAATTATAGCATCAGAAATTATAGTTTCACTGCTCTAAAATTTTTATGTGTTCTGTCTATTCATCTCTCTCTCTCTCTCCCAATAATTATCAGTGATCTTTTTACTGTTTCCATAGTTTTTCTTTTTCCAGAATGTCATATAGTTGGAAACACACAATATGTAGCTTTTTCAAGTTGGCTTTTTTCACTGAGTTATATGCATTTAAGTTTCCTCCATGTCTTTTCATGGCTTGAAAGCTCATTTCTTTTTATTGATAAATAATATTCCATTGTGTGCATAGACCAAAGTTTGTTTATCCACTCATTGTAGGATATTTTGATTGCTTCCAAGTTTTAGAAATTATTAATAAAGTTGCTCTAAATAAAGTTGCTTTTGTGAGGACACAAGGTTTCAACTCTTTTTGCTAATATCAAAGAGCAGGATTGGTGGATCATCCGGAAAGAGTATGTTTACTTTTGTTAAAAAAAAAACAACAACTGCCAAACTGTCTTTCAAAGTAACTGTGGCATTTTGTATTCTCATCGGCAATGAATAAGAGCTTCCCTCTTACTTTCGATTCTGATACCTAGCTTAGAGCAAGTCTTTGGTCTTACTGCTGTATTGCTACTCCCTGGGTCCAGGTCACCATCAGCTTTAACATGTACTATTTAATATCCTTCTCCATAAACTGCCCATGTTCTTCTTCAGCCTCCCCCCGGCCCCCCGCCTTTAATTCAGAAGACAGAACAAGGGAATTAAGATGTGTAAGAGGTCATGCCGCTCATCTTCTTAAACCACTCCAATGATTTCCCATCTCAATCATAATGAAACCTCAAATATTTATAATAGTTAACATGATGCAGCCCTTTCCATGCTGTCTTCCTGACTTTATCTTCTGGGTGCTTCATCTTCACTCTGTTCCAGCCATACTCACCTCTTTGTTCTCTGGACACTCCAAACACATTCATTCATCAGGACCTTGATGTTACTCATTCTCTTTCCTTGGGGTATTCTTCCCTTGGACATATGCAAGGCTTACTACTTTACTCCTGTGTTGGAAATACTGAAGCTGGCGAGTTAAGAATATGCAGATGTTGACCTGCTAACTGAGGAGGCTCAAGCCACCCACATGGATTGGCAGGTAGCTCTCTTGGCCTCTGGGTTCCTACCTTGGGGAGCTAAAAATCCCAGGGCCATTTTGATTGAAGGCACAGTTTTAATGCAGTCATACAAGGTAAGTAAAGCCCAAGGTTTATTAGGTAAAGATCCTGGAAGACAGGCACAATTAGCCAAGGGAAGGTCAATCATCTGTCTCAGGTTATGGGCACAGGAGAGAGAGAGCAAGGAAACAAGCACCTATTACTTATAAGTGGTTGCGATGAAGGTCATTAACTTTTAATGGGCTTAACTTTGAGTAGTTATTTTAAAATGTCCCCTGGGAAGAGCAAAGTGGGAGCCTGTGATGGGGATTCTAAGCTCCATTCTTTATCTCAATGTCCAGACTTGATGTGAGCAGGCTGTCATACTGTAAAAGACCTGGGCAGACCTGAAAATGGTTATTTTTCTCCTCATAACTTATTCACATTTTTTTCATGTTTCCCTTCATTAAAACCTTATGTGTTCATCCTTTCTAAAACGGCAATTCTTTGACACTCTCTATCTACTTTTGTTTTAAGTTTATTTATTTATTTTGAGAGAAACAGAGAGATATGCTCACACACACAGGGGAAGGAGAGAGGGAGAGAGAATCCCAAGCAGAATCCACATTGTCAGCACACAGCCCAACACAGGGCTTGGTCCAACCAACTGTGAGAACATGATCTGCGTCAAAGTACAGGGTTAGATGCTTAACCGACTAAGTCATCCAGGCTCCCCTTATTCTTTAGTTTAAAAGACCAGTAACTTTAATTGCCCAGCATTTTTTTTCAAAAGTCTTGAGTCTCAGTATACTAGTCTTCTAGCATATATAATTTGGTTTCCTTTTATATCTGAAAATATTTACTAAATCATAACTTTAAAAATCTAGGTATTCCATTTTTGGACCTACTTGTAACAGGTGTTTGCATACATGCACGTGTGTATGTGAAGTCTTTTTTTTTTCTTTCCCGTGGCCCAAAGCTGCTTTCTGTAATCTTTTAGAACTCTTTGCTCATTTTTCCTTTTATTTCTCTCTCTAATCTTTCATGGCCTTACTACGTGTTGAGCAACTTCTATTTTCCTTTGTGCTGCTTCGAAAGCAGGCATGATTTTGTAGGATGATGTTTTTCTTTTGCCTTTCCACTTATTTCCCACATTCTGCTGGTGCACGTTTCATCTCCTCTGGTAAACTTGACATAGCTTACTCGTGTACTTTTTTAAAAGTATTTTTAAAATCTTACTTGTGGCTGTTTGCTCATATTTTACGTTTGTTCTGCGGCAATATTTTTTTTTCTCGCGAAGCCTAGTCATCTTTCACATTGTGCCGTTCCCTTTCTTCTTTTTTCTTGTGGTATTTTTGTCTGGATCCTGTGCCACCTCTTATTTTTTTTAAATTATTTCTCATCTTTGAATAGGGTGGGTTCTTAGAGGACAGCTATTTTCAGGAATTTTGGGTTATGCCTTTGCCAGAACTGGTCTTTGCATCAACAGAAATTTCCTCACGTAGTGGGGGTGGGTAGCTTATTTGGCAGGGTTATATGACTATGGATCGTGTGAGTCTTTGCTTCTTTCCAGAAAGCAGTGACCAACAGTAGGTTTCTTCCAAGTCAAAGTCTCTCTTCTCTTAAAAAAAAAAAAAAAACTGCTTCAAGGTTTTCTGAAACCACTGGCTTTGCCCAAAGCCTAGGGGAGTGGGACGGGTGGCAGGGATATCCCTCCCACTAGCCTGCATTATGCTGTTCTAGGTGCTGAAAGAAACAAGAGTTGAGTTTGCCCTCTACCTATCACACTTCCTTTTGGAAGCAATTTTTGCTAACTTCTTTTTATATGTTTGCCACTACAAACAACTTTTCCAACAAGTGTCTTTGACCTTCATTACATTTGTCAGCTCTTTCTCCTCTGTTATTCAAGGTTATAGGTATTTTGAAAGATAAATTTAAATTCTATGGAGTTTTATCCTATCCCACTGCTCCTCAGAACTTTTTTATGCATAAATTTGTGCAGGAGGAAGCAAAGAGAGGTGGACATGGATACTTGAAAACAATATTTAACATAGACAGAAAAGGCTTTAAAGAGAAAGAATGGACAGGAGACATTACAGGGTGTAGCTGTGTAGAGGATTTTGGATGTCTACCAGGTGGACACTGGTAATGATCGACTGAGAGGCAGAATCGAATAGAGGAAGATTTAGGAAAGAAGACAGTGAGCTGTGATTTGCCTGCTATTCTGGTAGCGTGTTCCAGCCCTCACTGAATACTGAGCAATATGGGTGGTGAAGAGAATGAGTTTGAGATGGGAATTTGAAAGTTACTACTGCACATGGCAATTAGAACAAAAATAAATTATAGATGAAGTCATTGATATAAAGTGTATATTATCCGAAAAACCAAGGGTGGCATGTCAGATTTTGTATGCCCTGGGCCCAAGCAGAGGGGCCCCTGTAGAAGCAAAGAGTAAAGATAAGAAAGGAACAAGAAGAATGTCACTCGTCTGCACGGACTGTTGAGCTGGATTATTTTAACAATGGCATTTTAATGGTGTTGCAAAATTTTTGTTGTTCCTGCACTAAATTCTTAGTATCATTTATTGGTTCATATAACACATTTGTGTTAAGACTCTTTTATGTGCCATGTCAGGCCCTGAGGAAAGAGAGGTGGGTGAGTCATAGCTCTAGCTGAGTACTGTCTTAGTCAGCTCAGGGTACTAAAACAAAAATACCATAGATTGGGCGGCTTATAAACAACAGACATTAGTTCTCACACTGTGGGGGCTGCAAAGTTGAAGATCAAGGTGCTGGCGGATTCAAGGTCTGATGAGGGCCTGCTCCCTGGCTTTTTCTGTGTCCTCACGTGGCAAAAGGAGGGTCAAGGAGCTCTGTGGGGGACTTCACCTTCATGATTCAATCACCTCCAGAGGCCCCACCTGCTATTACTGTCACAATGGGGGGGGGGGTTAGGATTTCAATATATGAAATTTGGAGGGGACACATTCAGTCCATTGCAATTATATTTATGGAAAGAATAAGAAGAAAATATTTATGTGGATTTTTTTCCCCTTTGGGATAGAATAATTGAGAACCTCATTCATCATTTCAACAAGTATTTACTAAGAACCTATTATGTATCAGATACTTACCCAGGTACTAGGGATAAACCAGTAACTAACAGACAAAAATCTCTATTCTCATGGAGTTTCACTCAAAATAATCAGGGTTTTTTTCTCTGAAAAATTGCACTTTACTTTATATATATGTGTGTGTGTGTGTGTGTATGTATATACACACATATGTATTATATGTATATTATTTATGATTCATATATATTTGGCTTCTGAGTTTTTTAATTAATTAATTTATTTGAGAGAGACAGAGACAGCACAAGTGGGCTAGGGGCAGAGACGGAGGGAGAGAGAATCCCAAGTAAGCTCTGCTCAAACTCACAAAACCATGAAATCATGATGTGAGCCCAAACTGAATCGGACCCTAAACAGACTGAACCACCCAGGTGCCCCTATATATATTTGGTTTTTATCCAGGGTTCCTGGCTCACGGCTTCCAAAACCATTGGAATTTCCTAAGTGATGAGGACGTAAAAGTGTCTCCTGTGCTAAATTAATAAGGTGACTTTTGGAAAGCATCTAAAAATGGTGGCTGGTTCCCAGTAGAGCAAAGCCCTGAATGGAGGCTTGAACTTTCAGCCTCACCCACTCCCCTAACTTCTGGGAAGGAGAGAGAGGTAAGAGAATCATCTATGATTTAATTAACCGTGCTTATATAATGAAGCTTCCATAAAAAATTCAATGTACAGTGTTGGGAGAGCTTTTGGGTTGGTTACACATAGAGGTTTGGGGAGAGCGGTGCATTGGGAGAAGACATGGAAGCTCCGTGCCCTTTCCCCATACCTTGTCCCATGCATCTCTTCCTTCTGGTTGTCCCTGAGTTATGTCCTCTTACAATAAGCTGGTGGTATAGTAAGTAAAAGTGTCTGATTCCTGTGAGCTGCTCTGGTAGATTAATCAAACCTGAAGGGGAAGAGTCCCTGGGAATCTCTTATTTAAGCCAGTGGGTTATGACAGGTGGGTGAAGTCAAAGAAGGGGGTCATCGGATTGCCAATTGGTCAGAAGCACAGGTCATAACCTGGTCTCATCCTTGGCATATAAAATGGGGTGGGAGTATCTCTATAGGACTGAGCCCTTACCCTGTGGTCTCTGATGCCATCTCTGGGTGGGGGGTATCTGAATTGAGTTGCATTGTAAAACAGCTGTCCGGTGTCAGAAAGTTGCTTGTTGTTACGGGGAAGTCGCCCTACCACAACACGCATGTTGGAATTGAGTCCAGGAACCCACAATATTCTCCAAGCTGTTGTGGCGGGAGGGGGCGGGGCAAGAAACACTTAGAAATATCAGATGAGTCCTTTTGAATAAGCTGTAAGAGGGCACCTGGGTAGCTCAGTCTGTTAAGCTTCTGACTTCAGTTCAGGTCGTGATCTCACAGCTCCTGGGTTTGAGCCTAGCATTCGGCTCTCTGCTGTCAGTGCAGGGCCCACTTCGGATTCTCTCTCCCCTACTCTCTCTGCCTCTCCCCTGCTCACACACTCTGTCTGTTTCTCAAAAATAAATAAACATTAAAAAAACAACTGTCAGAGGTAGGAAGCTGCATGAAACCTGTTATATAAGTTAAGAATCACCAGTTTAGGCTTTTTATAAGACTAAATAAATTGTTCTGCAGACAGTAATTAAAGGAAAGATAAAAGCATACAATGATTTTTGAGTACCAGAAAGACTACAGGGCTCACTCTCCATTACAAAAAAAAAATCAGTGAGGTGTTCATCATCCTCATTTTAACCGAAAGCATCCAAATGTCAGGGCTTAACATGATCTGTTCCACGTCACACAGGTGCTCAGTGGAGAGACTTGAGCTCTGTCCTGGCTCCTGTGACTTATTCCACCTCACCCCATTACCCACTAAATTATTGCCCACCCAGATTCCGGGAGCATGGCTTCCGCCTGAATAAATACAGCCACTCTGTTATTCTGTTTCTGTTCTCCAGCTCCAGCTGTTCTTGCCGATGGTGAGGACGACAGCAGGCTCCTTCCCCCCTTTCTTCAGCTCACAGGCCTCAAAGTAAGTGCTAATTAATAAAGCTGTTTAGTTTTCCAAACATCTGAAAGGCATAAAAAAAAACGGAGACTTGGAACGGCAGCCTTATTTCTTTTCTAGCCAGCGATCTGAAAAGTTTGAGAGGCGATCGTAGGTGCTGGAGGAAGGAAATAGAGGCAATTTGTGGCAAAACATGTCAAGACTGAACAACCATGAAGAGTTTCTCCGTGGAGTAAGTTGTGCTAACCAACGGCTAAAACCAGCCACCGAAGGCAGTCTCTTTTCCCATAAAAGAAGTATTAATTTGACTAATGTCCCAAGGTCTTGTTATGTAAACATAACTCAAGTACCCCAAATGGCAAACCACACACACACACACACACACACACACACACACATCAGATAAAGCTGCCCACAGCTAAATATAGTAAAACCAGAAAGTATGGAGCAGAGCACGGTTACTCCGGGTTTTATAGTCTTTGTTCAAAGCAAAAGCAGACGCACTTTCCAATGTTCCTTCAGAAACTTGTCTTCAGTCGCTTGCAGCAGGTGTAAGCGTTGGAGTGCTCTGCCTGGATTCGTGTGAGCTGATGTGCATATTTAGCTGTTATCAGCACATATAGCTGGCTGAGTCTTCCCGTCGGAGAAATCGCGTCTGTGTGGGCCCAGTCTGCATGTCCTTGTGAGGGCTGGGTTTGTAGGTACAGGCATGAGCCTGGAGGCGCTCGCAGGGGCACCTGGGATCCTCTGTGTGAGCGTGTGTGTGTTTGCAGACGTGTGTCTGTGCGTGCAGTTGTGAAGGTTGCATGTGTGAGTATATTTAAGTGTTTGGGGGTCTGTGCGTGTGTGAGCACGTGCATGGGGAGGGACACAAGCCCCCTAAGTGCCAGCTTCTTGACTGATGTCTGTGCGTGAGCTGCCTGTTTAAGCCCAGGTGTATAATTGTGTTCATAAGAACATGTGTGTGTGTGTGTGTGTGTGTGTGTGTGTTGTGTAAGTCCCAGGCAAGGGAAGGGGTCTGTCAGCAGCGTTGAGGAATGACAAAGTGTTACTGGAGGGGCTGTTTCTCCACCGTCATGCTTCACTGTCAGTGTGGAGGCTGTTTCCAGGAATGGCTGCTGCCGATTTGTCCTGCTGTTAATTGATGTCAAAGCTGTGTCTGTTGGGTCTGGCACTCAAGTGATAAAGTGAAATTTCCAAACAGTCCAGACCCCCTGGAGCTGTCCTGAGTTTACAAGGTGATTGAAAATAGACATTTTGGGGAAAGAAAAAAAGATGACATTTTTGATGATACTTCCTCTAGAGGGCCAGTTTGCTAGGTTTATGCGGGAACACGTTTGGGGGAAGTTGGGGGCGGGGTTGCTGAGGACCCGAATGGAGGCTGGCCTGGGATGAAAGGGCAGCCAGCCAAGCACCAGTGGAAACGCTCTCTCATTGCGTTTTTCCAGACTCCGAATAGTTGTTAGCCTCTTCAGGGTTTTTCTTGCAAAGAGCAGGATCCTAAAAGCAGTGGAGACACCATCCAGGAGACCTCTGTGTTCAGATTTTAGGAAACTTGCTCAGAGTAAGACAGTTTCCCTTCGGGGCCTGGGTTGCTCAGTAGGTGGGGTCCAACTTTGGCTCTGCTCACGATCTCACAGTTCTTGGGTTGGAGCCCTATGTCAGGCTCTGTGCTGACAGCTCAGAGTCTGAAGTCTGTTTTGGATTCTATGTCTCCCTCTCTCTTTGTCCCTTCCCTGTTCATGCTCTGTCTCTCTCTGTCTCTCAAAAATAAATAAATATTAAAAATGTATTTAAAAAAAGAAGACAGCTTCTCCAAATTAGTAAGAGGCAGACGTCAGATTTAACCAAATGTGAGAACTGTAGAATTCAGGATTTTATTTCCTTTAAATATTCCTCTATTATTTTTTTGCTATCAATCAGTATTTACTTTAAAAAAATTCAGACAAATCGGGGCTGAGCCAACAGTTGGTTAGTGAGAGAAGGAGGGGAAGAAGGTCTATCAGATTGCTCCTGGCCAGTCATTTGCTCCCCTTCATTCCTGTTCCTATTGTTCATTTGAAATGCAAACACACAAGTACTCTTTCTCTCTCAATAGGTAATTGGAAATATTGCAGTAGCACACAAAGTACCTCTTACCAGAAGATATTTCTAACACCTATTACATAGATTTTAACTGAACATCATTATTTCTCAATTGATGCTGTAAGTAAATGCCTTCAATAAGCCTCATATATGTTTATATACATGAAATTCACAATAAGGATGCAAATGCAAATTTACAACATCTGTGATAATTGAGGTAATCTATCTCTTAGTTCACAAAAATACTTGTGTAGAATACACCAATTACTAACTCACTATACAGGTAAACACACAGACTTAGGACCCTTGGTACAGTCAGGATGAGTAAGAGTGATTTTAAGTATGCACGGAAGGGTCTCCTGGGACACCTGGGTGGCTCATTTGGGTAAGTCTCCCTCCAACTCTTGATTTCAGCTCAGGTCATGATCTCACGGTTTGTGAGGAGATCAAAGAGCACCTTGGGCTCTATTCTGACAGTGCAGAGTCTGCCTGGGATTCTCTCTCTGCCTCTCTTTTTCTGCCCCTCCCCATTTCTCTCTCTCTCTTTATCTCAACAAACTTAAAAACTGCAAGCACCTCTTGAGGATGAAACTGTTTATCTCCAAAATAAAGGGACGACATTGAATGGGACCCATTAAAAGTGGTATATAACTACATAATCAAGTGCTGATGGAATATTTAACTTGTAGCAGAAGAACAAAACACCCTCCTCATTCCTAAGGACATTATTGTTCCAAGCCCTCAGTGACTAAAGTTTTATTAGTAAAACATTGAATGCTCTTTGGACTTTTTGTGGTGTTCTGTGTGTGGATTTTGTTTCCTCATTGAATTGCCTCTTTTGGCCTTTGAGGGATTTCCCAGCACTTCCATTGTCCCCCCATGGGGTGGGTGAACTAAATTAGGCCCAAAGTTCTTTTCTACATGACGGAGCTCCCTGAAGGAATGGCCCAGGTCAAAGGAGGGGGAGGCTGTATAGATTGAACACTGAGTAAAGAGCACTCTCCTTGTCTTTCCCTTCAGAACACTCAGCCATCTACAAACCATGGTCAGAATGGGGGACTAAAGAAATGGCCAAGAAGACTGCTACGTCTAAATTAAGATATGTAACTTAGATCTGTGGCCAAACAAGTTTTTAGCTACTTTATTCCCAGAGTCTTGGGGTCCATGGCTCTCAACTGTGACTTCACATTAGGGCCATCTAGGAGAGTTTCTTTAAAACCTCAATGCCCAGACACCCTGATAGATTCTAATGTAGTTGGTAAGGAGTCGATTGAGGTCTTAGATTTGGATGTGGATACTTTTGCCTGGACTGACACCTCCACATATCTCCCTTTGGGACTTGAAGTACTAAATGTTAGTCTTGGGATTCAGAGATTCAAGGATGTCATCTTGTTGTCAAAGACGATGTCAACATCAGGCAGTTTATGAGGTAAGTAAAGCGGAGATGTTCTTATCCCCTCCCCACACTCATCCTGGGGTCACTTTTCTTAAAACCATTAGCAGTATTGTTTCTGTATTTCCCCTTGCTTTTCACTTGTCTGTCCCGAAGTAGTGTTACTGAATTGGTTCAATGGTGGGAGAAACGACTGCCTCTCTGGAGCACCAGTGTTTCTAGCCTCTCATGGGTCTTTCTGCTCAGAGAACAAAGCCATTAAGTTCTGCCTCTGGTTCCACATCAGAAGCATACAGGCATCAGGGCTGAGTTCTGTCTGAGTAAGGTGTGGAGTTCTGTATCTTCCCGGCTTGGTCAGTTAAGCAACTGACTTTGATTCAAGTCATGATCTCACGGTCCATGAGTTTGAGCCCCACGTCAGGCTCTGTGCCGACAGCTCAGAGCCTGGAACCTGCTTCAGATTCTGTTTCCCTCTCTCTCTCTCTCTGCCTGTCCCCTACTTATGCTGTCTCTCTCTCTCTCTCTCTCTCTCTCTCTCTCTCTCTCTCTCTCTCTCTCTCTCAAAACTAAAATAAAAAAACATTTTAAAAAGATATTTACTTACCTTGTATGGTTATTGTGAAAATTAAATAGGAAATATATGTAACTGTCTCTTAGCAGTGTCTGATTTATAGTAGAATCTTAATAAATGATGTTTTGTGTCATATGATGGACATTACAAAGACTATACAGGCATAACATACAATAATTTTGAGGCTAAATACTAAGATTATCTCACTGTTAATTAATAAGAGGTACATAATAGTTCTTAAAATGTTGTCTGTATTTTGGTCTGGTCCGAGATTTCTGATATATGTGTGCTCTGAACAAAATACCTTATGAAGTGGTGGATAAGAGAAACATATTGACTTTTCTGGCTTCAGAGAGGCTGAGTACTTCTGAAACACCCTCCACATCATCTGAATGTGCGTCACTAGTTCGAATTGACTCACTGAATACAGGCAGCATTTCCTAAATACCTCTTTTTTATAAAAACTTTCTGATGTAAAAGGACAAGTTTGTAACTGCTTGAAGCCTGTTGCGTGTAGTACAGAGTGCACTGATAGTTATGGCTCGTTCTAATATATTGTTTAGGAGGTATGCCAAGAATAGTTCAGCATCTTAGAAATAAAAGTACATTGATGACTATCATGTGTCTGATCTCAAACTAGGCAATAAAGTGCAGGAACCAAAGAAAGCCTTAAAAACAGTAATTTTCGTGCCTGAAAATTCCATTCCAGCTGTGTTTCTCTGGTGTGAGATCTTGCATTTTCTGCCAAATTAAAGTTGAAACAGAAATGTAATATAGTCAGTTGGTAAAAGTTCTCATTGAAATAAATAATAAGTCAGTCCTGATGCGCAGGCTCGCTTAGAAACATCAGGGATTTCTTTGAAACACAGCTGCAGGATTAAAGGCACAATAATGTTTAGCCTTTTCCAAAATTTCCACGTCTCTTACCAATAAAATCCTTGAATCAACTCCCTAAGACTGTTAATAAAGTTAATTAGTTAACATAGTCTAGGTTATACTTTGCTAATTAGTCCGCAATCTCTAAAAGTTGGTGACTTAACAAAATAAGTTAATTGCATGACTTTTTACTCATTGACATTTTAGGTGACTCATTGATCCAGACTCCTCTTATATTTTAACTCTAGCATCTCAACAAGGGTACTTGACCCTGGCTGTAAGGAAGAGTTAGAACAGCACAGTCCATTAGAACTGGAGAGCCATCACATGGACACGCTGCTTCGTAGGGAGAAAGGTAGTGTCTGTTGGTGAATCAGAGCTTCGGGACCTGGCTTATAGGTCCAGAAAACACTTGGCAGCACTCTGTGAGCGTCATTAGTCCAATATCCTCTTTAGCGCCTGGGAACAGCAAGACTTGCCTTGCATTCATCAAGATCATGCATCGAGAGCTCCTGGGACATTATATAACAAAAACAAAGAAAAATAAGAAAAAGAAAGTATTCTTATTAAAGGATCAAGAAATCTCCTATGAAGTTAAGGTTGTTGTGATGGTCGATTTTACATGTCAACTTGGATAGGGGTGATTCACACTGCTTCAGTTCCCTACCTGTGGGAAAGAGGATTGACAGGGGAAATCTGAACTGGTCCAGTGAGCTGGACCCCAGAAACCAGAAGTGCCTCACTCTTCCTTTCTCCTGGGAATGTGGGTTTTGCTTGCCTCCCCTGTTCCCAGAAGTTGCCCAAGGACATGGTGGTGCTGGGTCCATGTGCACAGTATATGTGGCTGATCCTGATTAAGAAATATATAGAATGTTTTAGAGACGCCTAGGTGACTCAGTCTGTTGAGTGTACGACTTCGGCTCAGGTCATGATCTCGTGGTTTGTGAGTTTGAGCCTCGCATCGGACTCTGTGCTGACCACTAGCTCAGGACCTGGAGCCTGCTTCAGATTCTGTGTCTCTTTCTCTATCTGCCCCTCTCCTGTTCACTCTGTGTCTCTTAAAAATAAATAAATGTAAAACAAATAAAAAATAAAGAAAGTTTTAACATTTGGTGGGCAGGTGCAAAGATCTGCTCGTCTTGAGGCTGTCCAAGACAAGCCCCGTGGATAACCCTTTGCTTATTACACCTGCCACCTACCAACCTGGAAGAGCTGCCCCTTCCTTCCATGTCTCCCTGTGCTGTATGTACAGGGGCTGGTTTCAGATCACACCCAAGAAGCGCTGAGGAAGTTTGAACCAACATGCCCAAGAATATCTTTAATTATATATGGTGGAAATTCAGAGGACAGATGATGATATGGGAAGGGGGGTCAAGATGTGCATCAGATATTTGGGAAATATACCTGCTTCCATCCAAACTGGTATCCTCTTGCCTGTATAACATCCTGCACACAAGAAGACTCTCCAGTCTCTCTGGCCTTGGGAGGCTGAAACCTTCCAAGAAACCAAGGTAAGGAGCACTTTGTCATGAAAACTTTATGATTTTATTTCCAATTATCGACTTCTTTTTCTTCAGATTCCTGAGTCTCATACATTTTGCACTATTTTTTAAATCTTTCTTTTTTAATGTTTATTTGTTTTTGAGAAAGAAAGAGACAGAGCATGAGCAGGGCAGGGGCAGAGAGAGAAGGAGACACAGAATATGCAGCATGCTCCAGGCTCTGAGCTTTCAGCACAGAGCCCGATGCGGGACTAGAACTCGCGAACCATGAGATCATGACCTGAGCTGAAGTCGGACGCTTAAACCGGCAGCCACCCATAGGCCCCTGCACTATCTTTTTTTAATGTAGCCGCTGTTAAATGACTCAAATGAATATGGAAAGACCTCAGTAAATATGAGCAAACTGAATAAAGATTTGGATTTTTAGCATATTCCCTAAACTCCGTATTAGTCTAGTCATGACTCTGACACTATTTATGTAACTTTGCACAATATACTAGCTCTTAAATTTTCATCCGTCAACTATACAGTGGAGATGGCTTTTAAGTCACTTTCCATGTTGGATGTCACTCATTATTTCAAGAAGTATCTTTTTTGGACCAAGAGGTCACTTGCATCCATGGAGGTGATGCCCAATAATAATGATGTGGAGTGGGATATATAATAGGGAAGATATTAACAGAAATTATATATGCAAATATTATATCTATCTCTCTCTATATATGTATATCTGTATCTTTACCTATAACTATACTAACTTGCTATATGCTTGTGTGGTAGGATTCAATGAAAACATTCCCTTTCTTTCTCTCTCTTTCTCATTCTTCAGATTACTGTGCAGCCACTGTCTGTAAATTTGATCTGGCACATGAGCTGTGGTCCTACACCCAGAGATGATGTGTTCTCTGTCTAAAAGGCAACAGATGAGACTCGATGCCAAGCCCCTGCTCTCTATATCACTGTTCCATCCTTCATCATCTCTGAGAGACAGATTCACAGTCCTCAACGGTTTCTCAGCCTGAAAGCATTGTTATTATTTACATTTAGTTTCTTCCCACCTGCTTCCAAAAAAAATGGTTTGTAGTCAAACAGAAGGCAAACAAAAAATTTGCATGTTCTATCAATCTTCCTGTCTCCTGAGATGTTGAGATTTACAAGGGAAGGCAGTAGTGGAAGGAACTCTAGACAGGGAGAGAGAAGACTGGCTTCTAGGTTAAAGGAAATGATTTAAGCACAAGCGCTCTGGGACGGGAAAGTGCTATCTACACATCAGGCAGTCTTATTATTATTATGGGTGGTTTTGGTTTGTTGTTGTTGTTGTCGTTTGTTGTTTTGGTCATAACAAGTGTATATGCTTGAGAATGCCATTTTGCTTCTCAGTTTACTCTCCTAAAGATTAATGAGTTTTAAGCAAATATCACAAATCTAATATCCAATAAAGATATCAATTTGTTTAAAGATATATTACCTCTTAAATTTGGACAACCCATTGTACCCAGTACTAATAGATATGCCTGTGTATTATCTATTGGCATTAAAGAGAAGGAAAAGTCCAACTCATGGGAAGGAGCTATGCTAAATAAGGTATTTAAAAGGCTTATTTTTGTTGTTGTTATTATTATTATCCCAAGATTGAATCTCATTCTTTAGATATCAAAATTCATTTTTTAACTGTTTTTAATCCTTATGGTGTTGCTTATTCTGCCAGGCAGAATGAATCCATGGCCCCAATGTGTCTATCATGGCTTCAGTAATGATATCTGAAAGCAAAAATCATACAGCATACCCCCAACCCCATCCTCTCAAATGGCTCATTTTTTTCTGAAGAGGGAAAATCTTTTGTGAAAACACCCTCAGCAGCACTTTTTCTTCTTTAATTTGCCACAGCCACGTGATCATTGTCATCGGCTATGGTGGGGAAATCTCAATGTATGTTATGTTGTGAAAGACAGAAAAAACATGCTCATTTGTTTTCTATTAACTTTAGTTAGCTCTTGCAGCAGGCTAAGTTTTCTGCTTGCTCTTCATTGCAACTTCCAGACTATTTCTTCCATTGGCCCTCTCTCTATATATATGCTCCTAAATATGTGCCATTAAATTTTATTACCTTCTTCTCCTTTATTGCTGTCGCCAACTACTCACCAGTCAGTAGCCCTTTAGCCACTGATGTCTAGCATCTGGATTATAGTTTACCACCAACATCTGTTACCATTGTTGGTGGTCTTCACCACAACTGTGATGATAGTATCCAATAGCCTGGTCTGTCATTTTCTTGACATTCCAACTCTAATGATTGTGTCCCTCTCTACTCCCATAGTGTCCCACTGAACCTTGTCCCATCTATGAATAACTGTCCACTAAGATACCTATTTCAAATGCCCCATTCTCTAACAACTCCTTTTTCTTTTTGAGAGAGAGAGAACAAGCAGGGGAGAGACAGAGGGAGAGAGAGAGTGTTTTTTAAGTTTACTATTTGTTGTGTGTGTGTGTGTGTGTGTGTGTGAGTGAGAGAGAGAGAGAGAGAGAGAGAGAGAGAGAGAGAGAGAGAGAGAGAGAGAGAATGCATGAGTGGGGGAAGGGGGCGAGAGAGAGAGAGAGAGAGAGTCACAAGTAGGCTCTATGCCATCAGCACAGAGCTCAACACAGAGCTTGATCCCACAAACTGTGAGATTATTACCTGAGCCAAAATCAAGAGTTGGACACTTAATTGATAGCACCACCCAGGCATCCTTACAACTATCTTATTTTAATTAAAAACCACACTTTCTAGATAAGTGTATTTTCCCTTCTCCCAGAAAACTGTTCACATGTGTGTTTCCCTCCTAAAAATCTCAGCATTCCCCATGCTTACACACAAAGGCAACCAATGACCATGGCTGATCTTGCGTGAAGTCAGCTGTTTAAATTTGACTTTATCTTCCCAGCACTGAGATCCTGGCTTGACTACATTTCCCTCCTATTCTCATCCTTCCAGCCTACTAATAGGCACGAATCTTCTCTTCTTTGACGCCACCCTTTCTACCTCCCTGTCTCAGTTTGTTCACAGGTAAAATTATTCATTATGTTCTTTCTGTCCTGTAGTATTTTCTATAATTTCCTTTAAAATAAATTTTCAAATCCCTCCACTGCTCACTTATAGAACCGTCTCCCTCGCTCAACACTTCAGTTGGCCTGAGTTGTTTGCTGGGAGGAATGAGCCAGACCCTCATCCTTGAACCCCTGTCTTCAGTTGGTGTTTTGATAGGGTACGTTAGTGGCAACTGCCTATTCACTATTATATCTAAGTATGGAAGATGAGGTGTGCCACAGGTCCAGTGAGTGGGCTAGACTAGGTGAACCCAAATCACCCTTCCTGCACATCCATTCTGCAGAACCCCTTGACTAATTTCTGCTTCTTCTAGAAAAATTCTCCTCTATTGAGACTACACTGATGGTGCAGCATATGGCTTATTATGCCACATACTTAATTATATATCTTATTTGATCATTCATTGTTGCTTTGTAGGTGTGACTCCTGTGTTTCTCTCTAGAGGGCAAGGAGTTTTGTATTTTTAAGCCTTAGATATCATCATCATCAGCCAAATACAAGTGCTTGTATACGATTTTCATTTATAAAGTGAATTTTCAAGTGAATATGTTATTAGCCTCCCGTTCAGCCGACTGTCTTTGTCAGCAGCACTTGGATAAATGGTTCCAGCTGCATTGTTCATTTTCTCTGTCATCTGTAACTTGTGATTTTTTTAGAATCTGTTTTTTGTTCCCAGAACTCTCCTCAAGCTGGTGTCACCCATCCAGTGGTCTCTTTAAACACCTAATGACTTCTAGGGAGGTAGCAAAATTCTCACATCTAAGATTTTCACGCCCATGGTTTGCCACAAAGCCTCGTACTCTCATTATTAGATACTTTCAGTTAAAAATCAAACCTAGGTCTCTTCCACTGAGCAGGAGTCCTGGGAGGAAATCTCTTTAAAATCAGCATGATAACAACAAGGGTAAGTCACAAATTATTTTTCTATTTTCTGAAGGTGGTTCTCTTTTCACATGTTTGACATATATGCAGGGGGTGGCATTTTTGTGATGTTACACACTCACAGACCCTAAATTCTGGCAGAACTGAGTCCAATTCTGGCTCTTTGATCCAGCCACTCTGAGCATTACTTTTTTAATCTGTTAAAAAGGAGAAGAGTAACAGCATAGTTTTATAAAATTGCACATGAATACAGTCAGGCAATGTGTATGAAGTGCTCCCCAGAGACAGAAGAAAAACCCAGTGGATGCCGTTTTTTTATTACGTGTGTCATCATTTAGAAAACCTATAGGAAGGACATTGTTCTATACTTAATAAAAACGCTTATGCCCAAACATGATTTTATCGCTATGATGTATAAAATTAAATGGTAAATAAAAATTCAAATGGGCAACATTTGAATGAAGAATATATATATGAAGAGATAGTAGGTATTAAAATTAGGCTTATACTTATCTTGGAAAATATCTATATGTAGTTTTGCTTTGATGTGAAGTGATTGAAAAAGATAAAATTTAATATGTAGTATGAGGTTAGTGACATACAAATAAGTCGTCCACACATTTAAACATGGCTGATACTGCTAATAATGGTTAGGGTGAAGCCATATGGCCTGGAGGTTTCCATAACAGCGCTTGCAGAAGAGAAGCCCCATGCCTGTCTTACCTGGGAATTTGCATGCCAGCAGAATGCTTCAGCATCAGAAGAAAGGAGGGAGAGAATGGAGCAGTAAGATGGTGGCCTCACTCTTAGAACCATGGATTTCACTTCCTGATCTCACGAAGGCATCTAAGGGCAGCTACTTTCCTTCAGTGGTGCTGTCTCTGCATCTGTAGAAAAGGGTCACGGTAGATTTGGGCAAACAAATGAAACTGGTAGTCAATATTTGCTGAGGGGCTAGGAAGTACCATGCAAGTATCATATTTTGCCTCTTATACTCACAGCCCTGCAGACTAGCTATGATTATTCCTTTTTCATAGGTAAAGAAAGAGACTCAGAAAAAATTTAAAAAAAAAGAATATTTCTGGGGCTCCTGGGTGGCTCAGTCAGTTAAGCAGCTGACTTCAGCTCAGGTCATGATCTCATGATTCATGAGTTTGAGCCCTGTGTTGGGCTCAGTGCTCACAGCTCAGAACCTGGAGCCTGCTTCAGGTTCTGTGTCTCCCTCTCTCTCTGATCCTCCCCTGCTCATGCTCCATCTCTCTGTCTTTCAAAAATAAATAAATGTTTAAAAAATTTAAAAAAATATTTCTAGGTTTGCACTCTTGTAGAGTGGAGATTTGCACATGGTTTTATCAGGTCCTAAAATCATGTTCCTTCTTTTATCTATGTGACCAAATTTAAGAATATGGGGGAGCAAGATAGAGGAGAGTGTATTACTCAGTAATCTATGTAAGAAAGGAGAACCAGAACTTAGCCAAAGACAACAGTCAAGGACACCAGGATTTCTTACCTTTCTTACTTTCCTGGTTTTCTTTGCATCTGTTCCTGCTGCATTAAAACCTGCACTTCCGGCCTGAGTGAACTGCTTCAAGCAAAGGTCTGAACTTGCTACCTTGCTTTACAACTTCCCCACTTCTTAAGAGGATGGTGAAGTTTCCTTAGAATCTCATCCCCATCCCAGAAGTCTTTTGGCGATGCCAACACCAATGCCTACTCTACTCCAATTCATCCTCTTTGTTGCCCATTTGCACACTATACCCTGTGCCTCTTCTCTCTTCCACCAGGCTTTTGCCCCACCCACTGCCCTTGGAACATGCGCCCTTCTTCTGCAAGCTCCGAGTCAAAGCGTCCTTGTTCTTCTCTGCAGAAAAAGGCTCATGATCACTTGAAGACTCATGTGACAATAGCTGGGGGAGATAGAAAATCTTTGACCTCAAAAGGCTTGTAGGTTTGAATGTCAGAAAGGCTGCTGGAAAAATCACAGGAATGCATCAGGATAAAAAGTGAGTAGATAGGGGCGCCCAGGTGGCTCAGTCAGTTAAACATTTGACTTTGGCTCAGGTCATGATCTCACAGCTTGTGGGTTCGAGCCCCGCATCAGGCTGTGCTGAGCCTGCTTCAGATTCTGTGTCTCCCTCTCACTCTGCTCCTCCCCTGCTCTCTCTCTCTCTCTCTCTCAAAAATAAACAAAAACATTTTTTAAAAAATGAGTAGATGGGTTTTATGCTGTTCTTGAATACCTCAAACTGCAGTTTTTAGTTACAGTGTATTGCTTATAATGGGGATATATGACAATATAAAATTGCTTTTAATTAATTTCATAAATCTATTAATTCATATGTTGGATTTTACAGTGTAAGCTAGATTAGTGCATATGTGTTTATATAGCTTTATGGCTTATAGACATGAATAATACATGATTTCAATTTTAACTTTATTTTAGTATGATGAAAACTCTTACTCTGAGGAATATATTATAATAAGAGCTAGTCTTTATATTTGAAGAGATGTTTATATTTCTAAAATATCTTTAGATCATTATCTTTTTTGATATTTGAAGTACTTCTTAAAAATACTAAAAATTTGAGGGTCAGAGAGGTTAAGTAATTTTTCTCAAGTTACACAGCATCCAAGAGACTCCAGATTACCATATATGACTGTTTCATTACCTTCTCCATAGGTCATGGCATTTCTTTAAAAAAAAAAAAAAACAAGTAGATGATTTAAAGTTTAAAGATTTGGTTATTTTTTTCAGTCTGTTCCTGGAAGGTGTCAGAGTGAAGGATGAAGCACCCCTTCTTGTGGATTGGATTTTGTTAACGTTTTTTATTTATTTTTGAGAGACAGAGGAAGGGGGGACAGAGGATCCAGAGCAGGCTCTGTGCTGACAGCAAAGACCTCAAGGTGGGGCTCAAACTCATGAACCTTGAGATCATAACCTGAGTTGAACTCAGAGTCTTAACTGACTGAGCCACCCACGCACCCATGGATTTTGAATTTGTTTTCTTTATTCTGAATTATATAAAAGAGAAAATTCTCACAGATTGCCTTTATTCTTGGTGAAATTCCATTCTATGTTTAGCAGATACGTTTTTGATAACCATGCCATTGGATGTGCGATTTCTTTTCGTTATATTTATATTCCTGAAAACCAAACTCATCAGCAGCTGCAAATAAAGTCACCATCATCATCACTCACAACATTATTTCCACCAAGTGCAAAATATAAACGATGACATGGCTGAAACATATTGATCGTATTTCTTTGGAAAAACTTCCTCTGAGATCTACTATTCGTCATAACTGTATTTTTAGCCAAGAATAATGAATAACTGATAAAATGAAATATGGTAGGACATAATTGGCAAATGGAGAGCATTTTACAGAAATCACTCAAAGTATTTTGAATTTCATTTCTAGTCATGGTTTATTTAACACTAGCTGAGCACTCAGAGTTGTGCAGAAAAGATTGATGATCTTTTAGAGCAATTCCTAAGTGTAATATTATGTCTTAAAGAATTATGCTACTCTCTTTAAGGGTGCTGAGAAAGATGTTAGGAGGCATCAATAACAATTCAAGTATTACTAACCATCTGCATTTTGTAAATCAAGTAGACAGAGGGTTTCCCCAAACACCCCCTAAAGGAATTGCATGATCCCAATAGACATTTAGTAAAGTATTTGTATAACAGCATAGTTTGTTACTGAAAGGTAATAGATTTGTGGATAACCCTAGATGTCTTAAAAAGAAGAATAAAATAAAACTAATACAAGAATCCACACAGGGGAGAATTTCCATGTCAGTTTGGTGTTGGCATCAATGTTTCAGATGGCAGTTCCTGAAGATTCATTTTCATTCCCAATGGGGAAGTCATTAATGTTCTGTCTAGTGAGTGTTGTTCTAAATAGTTCTCCTGTGATCTAAAGATTTTTACAAGCTTTTCTCAGTACATGCGTTACCTCCAGGAAACAATTTAGTCATTGAGAACCTTCAGATCTTAGAAACTCAGGAAAAAGTTGATGCTTGTAATAAATGTTTTCCATATACATTTCTCACTTCTGTCTTGCTTGCTGCTTTCTGTGCTTTATCTTCTCTTCAGGCAGTGGGATATTGCAAAGTCAGTGTAGGTTTAGCATCAGGAAACATGACTGGAGTTGCAGATCTGGTATCTATTAGCTTTGTAGCTATAAACAAGTTACTCACTTCTCTGTACCTCATTTTTTCCATCTGTAAAATGGGGATAATGATATCATCTAGGAGCAATGCCCAGACAAAATGATAGAGAATATATCTTCATTTAAATGTTTTTAATGTTTATTTATTTTTGAGAGACAGAGAGTGAGTAGGGGAAGGGCAGAGAGAGAAGATACGAACTTTGAAGCAGGCTCCAGGCTTTGAACTGTCAGCACAGAGCCTGATGCAGGACTTGAACCCACAAACTGTGAGATCATGACCTGAGTCAAAGTTGAACGTTTAACCAACTGAGCCACCCAGGTGCCACAAGTTTGACTTATCTCTTTAGAAGAGACAGCTTGTTGAAGTATCTCAGAGTCAGAAGGTTTGGGTTTGAGTCCCAGTGAAAAAATGTTTCCACCTGTCAACAAATCACTCGGCCCATTTAAGAGGCTGTTTCTATCTTGGA
Organism: Helogale parvula; assembly: GCA_004023845.1. NCBI lineage: Eukaryota > Metazoa > Chordata > Mammalia > Carnivora > Herpestidae > Helogale > Helogale parvula. The sequence goes on along the minus strand of PJEM01004818.1, from coordinate 15,433 downwards.
AAATTATATTTAAAAAAAAAACACGTTTATTTACCTACGTCACTGTGAGTTTCCAAATGGGGTAGTGTGTGCAATTGTATAGCTCTTATGAATGGAAAAGGATATTGTAACGTTAGCTGTTAACATCACAATCACTAAGAACCAGATGGATTGCCTGCTTCCCCTTTTACTTGTTTCTAGAGAAGTACAGACAGTATGCTTTCTCCCTCGACACTGAATTCAGAAGATCGCCTCTCCCTAATGAACTGCATTTAAAGCCTCCATTCTACTATTGAGTGCAATCCAAGTCATCATTCAGAAGTCACAAATCTTTGCCAATCTATCTGTTAGCTGCTATGGAGGATGCAGAGTTAAGACTTACATGGATTCTTCCTTGAGGAGTGAAGAGGCTTTTGGGATAAGTGAGTCTGAACACATACACACAAGCACACACACAGGTTTGAGATGATGTAGAACATGGAATGTAGCTGGGTGTCAGAAGTACTCAAAAGAGGAGGAAACACCAACATATGGCATTTCGACTATGGTAGACATCATCTGGGTTGAATTCTGTGGAAAATGGAAGAGATACAAGCAGCATTCTTGGAAAACTAAGATGGCAGGGTCGGAGGGAGGCAAGGGGGTCTATACAGCCTAAAGAGAAACTTTCTTTTGACTAGAACCTCCTGTATTATTGGGGAGTTGAATGGGACTAAAAAATGGTCACCCTGGAAGCTGGGCTTTATCCAGAAGCTACAGGAGAGTGAATGCAAATTTTAAAGCCAGGGTGAGCCAGTGACAGAACTATTTTTGTCCACATTCTGGCACAACTTTGGTTGCTGTGGCTCCTGAATGGATCTACCTTACATGGATCTCTTCCTTCACCTTCATGGGAGAGTCCCAGGACCCTCCCTCCTTACCTTCCCCGGACTTCATCTGCACACAGGTTTCCTCTCCTTTCCCTCTTCCCAGAAACCTTCCCTACCTGTTCTTTAGTTTCTTCCTATTCCATCACCAAGATGTCCTTAGCCAGCTCACAACCTTTACAGATCAGCTCAACATTCTGTAATGCCTTCTTGATCCTCTAGAGAGATTCTGCTGCTTACTCATTGTGTTTTCCTGTGGCTGCCCAAACCTTTACAGTTAACAGGTGCTGTGTCATGGGTAATGTGTCGGTTTGTTTGCATGCCTGTTTCCCCAAATAAACTACGAGCCTTTTGACAACATGGCCCATGTTTTGCTCCTCTTTTCTAAGTCCACTTTATTTCACTTTATCACCAACAGGTAAAATCTTAGAGTCATAAGATACATTGTTGCTGGCATTGAGCCCCAGAAAATCTAATTTGAAATTAGTTCTAAGGTCCATCATCCCCTTAGGATGTAATGTATTCATACGATGATATTCCTTAAATCAGTGTTGGCTTTGTTGCTGTGATTTTAATGTGATATTCATTCATTAAGTGTGTATTTATAGAGAGAAGGTTAGATTATGTGAAAAAAAAAATCCTGAGATGAATATCAATAGGCCTAAGTTCTGGTCTCAGTTCTTCCTCCAAGTAGATGACTTTAGACAATAATTTAACATTGTTTAGACATTAAGAAAAAATAAAATAAAATAAAATAAAGTAAAATAAAATAAAATAATAAAATAAAATAAAATTTGTAGACATGAGTTTCCTGGCTATAAATTGAGAGATAGGTTGCATGCTCCATAGGATTCCTTTCCTACTACAATGTGTATCATGACAAACATAACAAAGTGTTCTTTATATTATGACTATCATAATATAATAACTGTTGAAATTTGAAGGAATCTAAGAACTCTCCCTCTCTGCTGACCAGATTATAGAGCAACTGACACACAGGAGCTGGGGAGACATTAACACTCACAAGTCACTTTAAGTCTTTGAGGTATCCATTAGAAAATGAAGCCTGGACATGAAGTCAGAAGAGTGGCGCTTAACATCTCTCCTACGGACTCAACCCTGTTATAGACGGGCATTCCAGAAGACCGCAGGAAACTTAGTACACTACAGCAGGAGTAAATGGGGACATGCTCTCAGCTCGTGGGTAGGTCCTTCTAGAGGAAGACAGAGGACAGGGACATACACCACTACTCTTAACTTTGATCAGTAATGTAGACAACAAGCGCCCAGCTTTCACACAGTCCCTCCTTCCATGCTTCCTGGAGTAATGAGTGATGGGATAGCAAGAATATAGGAAAATCTACCCCCTATCTTTCCTGGAGAGGTAGAAGGATTGAGTAGAATTTCCATTTCTAGGCAGAAAGGAGCATAAGGTGAAAACCAACACCACCAGCACCACACACACAATCTCTTCTACAAAATGCATGCAGTAAGGTTGGTTTTAACAGAGATGATCAAAAATGTGTTATTCTTTAGAACCTGGAATCAAAAGATGTCATTGAGACTGAGAAGTTTCAGATAGGTGGCTGCCACTTGGAGCATTTATTTTTCTGGTCTCATTCCCAATTGATGAAATTTTTATTATCCAAAAAAATTATAACAGATTCAAAAGCATATTTATTGGTTCTGTTTTGAAACTCATATATCTTCTGGTAGAAGTGTTGACTGAACATGATTCAAAGGCAGAAAAATAAGTATTGCAATAATAAATCCTTTAGTCTTTCCCCTCGGTCTCCAAACAAATAAGTAAATGAAAAGAACAATGGGTATGGTCTCTCTTTACTCTTCTAGACAATGACTCATGAATTTTTTCACATGCTCCCTCTTTGCATTTGAAGTTCTTCCTTATCTTGTCTCAGAGCCAAAAGAACCTTCTCCATCTTCTCATGCATTGATACAAAGCTCTAGTAGCCTTACTGGGATATCTTCTCTTTCACTCTCTCTCTCTCTCTTTCCATTGATTTGGCTCCCTGTCATACTCTAGGCATTTAAGGGGACTGCTTCTAATTTTAGTTCATTTATCTCTCAAGTCGCTAGTCTGTGTGTAGCTCAAGATCAGAGACATATACATAAGAGGTTCCCAATAAATCTTTGTCCAATAAATGAATAATTGATGTCTTTTTGCTAGTGAATGAATAATAGATGTTTTAAAAGAAATTTTATAGATGCAATTAAATAGTTTGGTTTTATGGCCAATCTTCTAAATCCAAATGTAGTAAAGTTGAAAGTTCTGAGAAGAAGAAACAGAGTCAAGGGTTAGAATATGAGTAGTTTATTTGTGATGTGATTATAGAAATCATGGGAAGGAATCAGAGAAGTGAGTAGAGGAGGAAGGAAAGTCAGTCAAAGTTGTGCTAGTTAACTGGTTACTACTGTGGGTTGCTGGGCAGCCATCTTGCCAGAGAACTCTGAAGAACAACAAAGAGCAAACAGACCTCAGAATGCTCATACCCAAGAAGCAAGGAAGCTGAAGTTTTTAAGTGCCAAACTCCTGTTGATGATCAGCTGAATGCTACTTCTACATGGGTAATTTACTAGTACTTCCAGTATGTCCTGGTGGGAGCCAAGTCAGTGGTTTCTGTGACCAGATAAAGCCATTGGACAAAAGTTCCCAGGCACTCAAAGCAGGAAGTCATCAAGTTAGTAATAGACAGGAACACTGAGTACAAAGGGAAGTACCCAATGTCTCACAACATCTTTAAGAGTGATGAATCCATACCTAGGAAGTATGTCAATTCTTGTAAGGACAAGTTTCTGACCCTGCATGAGTAATAGATTTGTTAAGTAATTTGCCTTTAAGTGGCTAATTAATCTTTTAATTTTATTTTATCAGAGCAAGAACTCAGTTTGTAGCTTTGCTAATGGTAGGTTTGACATCAGCACCACAATATTTATAGCAGCATTCAGAAAGGAAGCCCGTATAATTGAACCCATGAGCAGCCTCCACTCCTCCCACCGTGAGTATTCACTGTACTGGTGCATTGAGCAGGCACTGTAGTGGACAAGAAGGGAGGCTGGTGCCCTCCACTGGATGAGTTTATCCTGTTTATCTGGTTGTTCTGCGTTCTAGCTGAGATGGATACCATTTCTAGTGGACAATGTCCTGAGACAACATGATCTACACATTTTGGGTTGGTTCCTAAGTCCATTCCCATGCATCTTCCTGAAAGTTTTCTTACTTTATTATCCTCAATTTCCAGTCTTTTCCAGGCTAAATCATTTGTCATTGCTCTGGTATCTTTTTGTGTATTCTTACCTGTGACCACTTGTCCCATGAAGCTGATGAACAACTACACTGCTGAAGATCTACTCACTAAGGTGAATGATCATCACTATTATATCTCGTGGATACGATGGATTGGGGCTGAATGAAGAAATTGTCTATTTTCTGTTCACACTGATATATGAAGTTGACTCACTTATGAACCCCTTTCATGTTATTCTTCTAATGTCAGCTGGTCAGAGAGAAATTCCAATAGAGCCATAAGGATGAGCTCAGACAAGATAGTGGTCAGAAGAACCCTATTGATGTAAGGGTCTGGATTCCCAAAGTGCCATTTTCATATGACAGATTGATGCTGTGGTCTTCTGACAGTATTTGGTTCATACTGGACTCATTGTATGGTACAGAGGATACCATGTTTGAGCTCACATATGAGTATATCCATTGCATACTCATTAGAGTGCTCATGTTCTATTCCAGGGTTTCTACTAAGGTCCAGTTGCCTGTCAAAAATCTCTGTTTAAAAGTGAATAGTACCCTGGCATGAATAACAAAGCCTGGCTTCAGAGATCTGCCAGAGAATCAACATGTTGTAGAACACCATGGACAACACACAAATGCCTTTACCTCCTTGAATGCACCCATGTCAACTGCTTCCTGAGCTTACGGCAGACGGCTATAATGTTCTATAATGTTCTAGCACTCAAAACTGACAGCCTAATGGCTCATGTAATAAATGAGTCAGAGCTATATTGCTAAAAGTGCAACTTGCTGCCATCAAAACTCAGAATGGTCATCCAAGCATGGTTCGAGTTTCTTACTGATGGGAAGCACCAAGTGAAATATTCTGAAATTTATTTTGGAAGAAATGCCTCAGTATCACCCTAACTCTCAGACCTCTATAAACTTCACAGATATGTCAGGACCCCAAAACTTTATAGGGTTTGATATCCACCATTGGATGCATTTACAGAGTGCTTGCTGTTTCATTGTCATCAGGTCAAATTAACGTGTTATCAGTATAGTGCAGAGGTATGAAAACTATAGTACCCAAGCCAAATGTATCCTGTCACCTGTTTTCATACACAAAGATTTTTGTAATGTTTATTTATTTATTTGAGAGAGAGAGAGAGAATGGGGGAGGGGCAGAGAGAGAGAGAGAGAGAGAGAGAGAATCCCAAGCAGGCTCTGCACTACTAGTGCAAAGCCTTATGCAGGACTTGAACTCAAGAACCATGGATCATGACCTCAACCTAAATAAAAAATCACACGCTTGGGGCGTCTGGGTGACTCAGTCAGTTAAGCATGTGACTTTGACTCAGGTCATGATCTCGTGGTTTGTAGGTTCAAGCCCCACATCAGGCTCTGTGATGACAACTCAGACTCTGGAGCCTGCTTCAGATTCTGCGTCTCCATCTTTCTCTGTTCCTCCCCTGCTTGTACTCTGTCTCTCCCTCTCACAAAAATAAATCAAGATTTTAAAAAAATAAAAAAAGAGTCTTATGCTTAGCCAACTGAGCCACACAGATGTCTCCCTCATACATGAAGTTTTATTGAGACACAGTCACATCCATTATTATTTTGTTTGTTTGAGTATAATTAACACACAATGTTACATTAGTTTCAGGTGTACAACACAGTGGTTCAACAACTCTGTACATTATGCTGTGCTCACCACAAGTATAGCTACCATCTGTCATGGTGTAACACCATTAAAATACCATTGACTCTATTCTCTATACTGTGCCTTTTAATCCCATGACTTATTTATTCCATAACTGGAAACCTGTAACTACAAATCTCCTTTACCCTACCCATCCCCCTTTGTGACAACCCCTAGTTTGTCCTCTATATTTATAGGTCTGATTCTGCTTTCTGTTTGTTCATTCATTTTTTTTTCAGATTGCACATATAAGTGAAATCACGTGGAATTTGTCTCTCTAAATTATTTCACTTAGCATAATATCCTCTAGGTCCATTCATGTTGTCACAAATGGCAAAAAAAATAAAAAAACCTTCATCCATTTTCATGACCAAGTAATATTCCTCTCCTCCTCTAATCTGTGTGTGTGTGTGCATGTGTGTGCATGCTTGTATGTGTATCATATTTTCTCTATCCACTTATCTATCACTGGACACTTGGGTTGCTTTCATACCTTGATTATTGCAATTGGTGCTACAATAAGCAGAGGGGTTTATATGCTTTCTTCAAAGGAGTGTTTTTGTTTCCGGTGTGTAAATACATAGTAGTGGAATTACTGGATCATTTGGCATTTCTAGTTTTATTTTTTTGAGGAATTATCATAGTGTTTCCCACAGTATCTGTATCAATTTACATTCCCATCAATAGTGCATGAGGGTTCCTTTTTCTCCATATCCTTGCCTACACTTGTTATTACTTATCTATTTTATTCTGGCCAATCTGATAGGTGTAAGGTGATATCTCATTGTGGTTTTGATTTACATTTACCTGATGTCTGATGATGTTTAACACTTTTTCATGTATCTGTTGGCCATCCGTATGTCTTCTTTGGAGAAATGTCCAATAGGGCTCTTTGCCCATTTTTTTTTTTGTGTGTGTGTGACTTGACTCTTTTTTTTCAATTATTTTATTTTATTTTTTCTTTTTATTTATTTATTTTTTTGAATATAACACAATTTATTTTTTTGTAACGTATCCAATTATTTTCCATCATTTACAATACAGTAGTTACAATGACACTCCAAGCAGAAAAGCAAAGTAAAAAATCAAAACACCAACTTCTATTTCATGTAATTAGACTTATACAGAAATTAGAAGGTTAAGTAACAATTAGTTAATCACCAATTTCACTGCCCATTTTTAATTGAGTTATAATTTGCAAATATATTCTCCCACTCAGTAGGTTGCCTTTTTGTTTTGTTGATGGTTTTCTTTGCTGTGAAAAAGCTTTTTATTTTGAGATAGTCCCAATAGTTCAGTTTTCGCTTTTGATTCCCTTACTTTTGAAGCCATATCTAGAAAATGTTATTATGTCCTATGTCAAGTAATTTATGTTTTCTTCTAGGAGTTTTATGTTATGATCTATGCCATGGAATTTAATGTCTATGTTCTTTTCTAAGAGTTTTATGATTTCAAATCTCACTTTTAGATCTTTAATCAATTTTGAGTTTACTTTTGTGTATCAGGTAAGAAAGTGGTTCCATTTCATTCTTTTGCAGGTAGCTGTCAGCTGTCCAGTTTTTCCAGACCATTTATTGAAGGGGTTGTCTTTTCCTCATTGCATATTCTTGCCTCTTTGTCATTGATTTATGGACCATATAAGTGTGGGTTTATTTCAGGAATCTCTACTCTGTTCCAATAATTTTTATGTGTATTTTTATACCAGTACCTTATTGTTTTGATTTCTACAGCTTTGTAGTATATCTTGAAATCTAGGTGATACCAGCACACATTAATTTACTTAATGTTCATGACTGTTCAATGGCAGAGTTTATAAATTATGACACAGACTATATGATCTGCAAGGTCTAAAATACTTTCTTTTTTTTAATAATAGTTTCTTGTCAAATTGGTTTCCATATAACACCCAGTGCTTCTCCCCACAAGTGCCCCTCTCCATGACCATCATCCCCTTCCCCCCACCCCCTCCCTCTTCAGACCTCAGTTCGTTTTCAGTATTCAATAGTCTCTCATGGTTTGTGTCCCTCTCTCTCCCTACTTGACTTTTCACAGTAAAAGTTTTGAACTCTGGTGCACCAAAACAATGGTAGCTTGTCCAGGTAATTAAGGTCCTTTCAATCTACATTAAGACAGAGAAGGAGATTAATATAGTTTTGGGTCAAGACTGTGGAAGTGTACTGTGGTGTTTCCAAGTGAATCCTTCTGACATCTGATCCTCTCTGCTGGCAGCCATTGGAAAACATAGTTCCCCAGATCTATAGGTATCTGTAAAGAACAAGAAGGAATGGTGGTTTCTTCTAGAGAAGACATAACCCCAACACAAAACTTATGATTGAGGCTACCAGTTTGCTGTATTTATGGAAGATTGTCATCATTTATCAAGATCTATATTTTTTCTTACCTCTCTTTTTTTACATACCACATCAGTGAATTAAGCAGAAATGTAATAAGACCAACGATTGCTGTGTCCTTTAAGTTTTTGATGGTGGCATTATCATTGCTACCTCATCCAGGATGCACAACTACTTGTGATTTACTGTGAATGGGCAATGTGGACAGTTTTTTAAGCTTACACCTGTCCTGTTGTAGCATAGTGGCTCTTTTTTCATATGTGAGAAATCAGGATGATGGCTCTGCAATTTTCTAATTATATTCATATGGCTTATGCTCTCTGTGGCTGGGGAAATGACCAAGTATTTTTGCACTCAGAAACTGAGATGGGACATAGTTGGGTCAGGAGTCTAATTATTATATATACATTCACAATTTAAAAGGAGAGACTTCTCATTCCTTTATTATCAGTAATATTTTGGATTCTGTATCCTATAGCTCCCTCAATATCTAGATATTCTTTTCTCAATGAAGAGTTATTTTTACAAGCAACTCTATTTTGCTTTAGGAAGACATAGCTATTATATACTATTGCTATAGCATTAAAATTTCTTCCTCAAACATGTATGATCTTCCTTTCAATCATAGATTCTGAAATCCAACAACTGGCTTAGATCTGGAAACCCTATAAAGGAGAGTGATTCTTCCAACGAACCAGTTGACTTCTTCTTGTCTGTTCCTAATCTAAATATATATATATATATATATATATATATATATATATATATATATGTATATATATATACATGTGTGTGTATGTGTGTGTATACATATATACACACACACACATATATATACACACACAAATAAAATATTATTCTCATTGGCTGTTCATCTACATTGCCACTTGAAACACCATTACCAAGATTCCTGATCATTTTCCTGGATTTGTTGTCTGTCAACCTTATCTCTAATAAATATGTGTGCCACTTTGTCTCAGCTATTTGGAAATTATTTCATCCCTATCTATTAAGGTTATACTAGCACCTCTCAATTTTCATAAATCATTGTTACTTTGAAGCCTCAAGGACCAATTCCAAAAGTATACTAAGATTGACTTAGGCCATCGTTACAGGCATATTAAATTCTAAATCACTATGGGGTGCCTCTTGTTTAATAAACTCTCCACCATCCAACCATATACTTTATTGGATCCTCTGAATCTATCCCCAGGCCTGTTCCTACTGCTTCCTAATGGTGTGTACTATCTATTTCTTTTCAGAATACATCCTTTCATCTTTGGGCCTTGCAGTCACTAAATATTGGTTTAGTACAATAAAAAAAAGGAACAGGTTTTGAGAGGGGCAAGTATCACATTGGTTGGCATTTATTTTGGGTGAATCCCTTGCATAGTCTTCATACAATGAGAGATTATTCTCTTTATAAAGAGTAGAATTCTGGCCACTCTGAATAACAACAAATCTACTGAATTTTCCCATGACAGATCTTAAGAGTTCTATCCTTTTCTTTCTCCTCCTCTTTCTCCTTCTCTTTCTTCTTCTCCTCCTCCTCCTCCTCCTGCTGCTGCTGCTTCTTCTTCTTCTTCTTCTTCTTCCTCATGGATCTAATTTTACTCTAGAAGTCTTGCTGGAGCTGATAATTCAGCCTTCTTCCTAAATTCTTACAGTAAGATCTTGGGCCCGATATTCAACAAAATCTATCCTCTTTTAAAACATTTCCATTGAGGCTTACTTCCTTTTAGTGTTCCTGGATTCACAGTTGATTAAACAGAGAGTAGTATGGTCTTTCAGAGCTCTGTGGCAATGTGAGCAGCTAGAATCCTTAGATTTCCAATTGTCCCATCACCCAGTACATCCTCCCACACCTATATCTATTCTATTACCCTTCAGTCATGGTCGACAGTCTCATTAACCTAACTTACCACCCACTACAGTGTCATGTTGTTACTTGACCATTAGCAATATAATCTCAGAACTTTGTTCCTATGGTTCATAAACCTACTTTTGGCTCCAATTATCATTGTGTTTCCCTTGAACAGTTTCTGATACAAGCCTTTGTTTGCAATCTATTTTGCAATCTATTTTGAGAGGGGTCACAGGTTGCACCAGTAGGGAATAGGAATGTAAATCAAGTAAGAGAAGACTCTCAATACAGTGTGTACTAATAAAAACTCTTAAGGCCGACTGCAGCTGGATCCTATAGGAAATCTCTGGGAAACCACATGAAATGTTTCTTTGTTAGACACAAGGCATGTGACAAAAATTGAGCTGAATAAAAATAAAATAGGAAATAAAATGCCCAATCCTTTAGGAAAATCCGGGATTTTGAGTATAATAAGGATAACTGATTTATGGATCCATGAAGAAAGAAGTAAAATACTCATCGATGTTATCCCAGAGGCAATATCTGGTGAGAAAATACATTTATATAAAAAAACATATAAAATATATAAAAGACGTTATGATGAAAAGTATGTTCCCTACTCTACACTTCATTATGACTCATATTACTATTAGGATCCTTTGCTATTAACAATGTATACATTTAGTTCTTATGGAAGTTATTACACAAATGTGCATTGCCTTTACAAATATTGCTTTAGTGAGCACTATGTGTGTTCCATCACCCATTTCTCTTAATAGTAAAATTATTTCTTGCTGCATATATTCAATTGTCTTTGCATTATAAAAATATATAGTGATATGTAGATAGCCTTAGATATATATACAGATATGGATATCCATTAATGTTGTATACATTTTAGACAACATCTCTTGAGATGAAGATGATAGTGCCCCTAGAGAAAGGAAGTTTTGTTTGAGTCTTTCAATGGCATTATTTGACTTTCAGGGTTAATAAACATGTGAATTGAAAAAGTAGTATTTCATTCAATGTAATATCAAGGGAATTGATGAAAAAAACTAAAACAAAACAGCAGCAAAAACAAAAAAAGCAAAGGTAGAAATTTAATCTATACCTAGCAAAACTCTCAGGCAGTTGTAGGGGTTTCATTTTTCCCTTGACTTTCTCTCTTCGGTTCAATTATTTTGATGTTTATAATGTGTATCTTGAAATACTCTTTTCTTTGGCTATCCATTCTGGATATTAACTACACAGAGAGTTATTCTAACCTATTAGGTAAAATTCTTAACTTCATAGCTTGAATTTCAAATCACAGTAACAACAGTGAACATATTTTAGACACATGCCCAAAAGCTTAAGACCAAGCTATCAATACAAGAAAAATGAAGAAACTTAGAAAAATAAGAATATCTTTGGATTAGGAATCTGGACACTCTGTTACTTCACTAGTTAAAATTAATCTTAAAGTAAAATGGGCACCTTGCTTCTGTTAGTTCTCTGCTAAGTACTGAGACTAGAGTGGAGAATAAGGTACAGATGTTATAGTCTTAGAACATTGTGTAAATACCAAGCGTGATAAATAGAGCAAGGAGGTAGAGAGAAAAAAAAATGTCCAAGGGAACCCAGAGGTGAAGGGCTCATGCCAGTTTTGATGGACTAGGCTGTCTGTAGGCAGAGTTATTTTTATTTGAAGTGTAAAGGAGAAGGGGAGTTTTTGAGGATTGTAGTGGTTTATGTGAAAAAAAAAAAAGAACATTTTGGATATGGTCTTATGGTGAGAAAGAACACAGTAAGTTCAAAAACATTCCAAATAATTAGGTCCATGTAGAGCGGGGTTATCAGATACTTTCTATAGGGGGTGAGATAGTAAATATTTTAAGCTTTGCAAGCTATCAGTCTCTGTTCCAACTACTGGAGTTATAGTAGGAAGATGGGCGTAGACAATATGTAGACAAATGGACATGGCTAAAGCCCTAATTCAACTTTATTTGCAAAAACAGTCAATGAGCACTAGCTTAAAAACCCTGATCTAGACTATAAGGGGCAGAGAGTTTTGAGAATATTGGGACTCCTGTAGCAAGCAGGGGATGGACCATGAATGATCTTGAATGCGAATGTTTTAGGTTTTCTTTTGTCATTAATGAGTGGCAACTGGAGGCGACAAGCAAGGTCAGGAGATCATCACATTTGTTATTGGATCTTCCTCTTTCATTAGAAAGTCATGAGTAGATTAAGGAGGCAAAATACGGATAAATAATCCAATTAGGAAGACATTACAGTAACCAGAACAAGAATGAGCTGAACCCTAAGCACCTGTTTGCTCCTTCTCTCCCATTCTCCCGCTCGCTCGCTCTCTCTTTCTCTCTCTCTCTCTCTCTCTCTCTCTCTCTCTCTGTCTCTACCTGTGACCTTGCTGTATGGCCCCAGGTGTGGTATGTAGTTTCCAGGTTCTGGAAGTTATAAGCCTTTATTTTTTCAAAGTTTCCTGATGGCTATTGCTTAAGGGCATCTTGCAATAATAATAAGAACCACAATCGTTGGTCCAACTACCACATTGCTTATTGATAGGCTAAGAGAGGCACAAAACAATGTACAAAATAGTTGATAGAACAAGCTTATACTAAACAATTATTTACTTTTTAGCTGCAATTCCACCTAAAATGCATATCCTGAATTATTATTTGGTAAATTATTTGGTAAACTTACAAGTATATAGTTAATGCAGTTTGTGACTAGGAGAGAGAGACATGGATATGAAATATAAACTGACAATCATCTGCATATAGCTGATGAGGGAAGCTCTGAACTAAGCAGCTTTCTGACCCTGGCCAAGTTACCCTCATCACACATTTGGAGACTGCATTAACTGATTTTCTTCAGCCTTTTCTGTTTTAAGATAATATATAAATACCAGTACCCTTTCTTGAATATATCTCCTTGTTATTGTTGTACGATTAGCTACCATGAACAAAATTTACTGTAATTTTACAGAGTACACTACTGAATTTTTAGGGAAGAGCAAATTATCATTTGCATGCAAAAGTATCTCTTGATCTACTTTTTTTCAGTCCTTTCATAAAAATTAATGGTCAGTCATCTGATAAGAAAATGTTTATTTCTTTAAAACCACTTTCTCTTTACATTCACTTTGGTCACAGTATGCCATATTTGGATCATAAATTTTGATTTATATTCGAGTCACACTGAGGGGATATTGATTCACTTGAACATATTTGAGGCATTACATTTCTGAATGCTACCATTGTCTACAAAGGAGCAAAATTACTTCTGCCTATTCTTGTCCTTAAGGGAGCTTCATATTTGAGAAACAATCACATTTGATTCCCATATAGGTCTGAGGCCTCGTTCTAAATAGCAGGTCAGAAGGCAAGAAGCTCCCCCATATGTCAGAATAATGATATCAGGGTCCCCAACCCCCATGATGTTAAGAATGATTATAAAATAAATTCAGTTCTATTTTGATAATTTAGATGTGACAGCCATAATCAACAACAGTGTGAAGCATTCGTATTGTTACCACAGTCACTATAGGTAGGAAACTAGCTCAGGATGTCCAAGTGATTTGCCAACGTAGGTTCCCTCGTGAAAGAAGGAGCTAACTCTGAACACAGAGTCCAGTCTTAAATCTTGTTATCTCTTCATTGTACCATGTTGCCCTTATCAGCTTCATAGGTTTCCCTCACAAATAACTGCAGTTATCTTTAAGGAACTTATATGAGGGAGTGATACAAAGAATGCTAGGGAACATAGAGCAGACTTAAAAAAAGAAAGGCCAAGTTTACAGTCCGTTCTACCAGTGATAATATAGAAGGATGCACTTCAAATTGATTTAAGAGGGTACGTCTTATGTTAACAGTTCCTACCACAAAAACAAACAAAACATCAAAAAGACACAGGGACACACTGAAAGATATTGGTTATGTCTATTACCTTGATTATGGCAGTGGTATCACTGGTGCATACATACATCCAAACTCACCAAATGGTACACATGAAATATGTATAGTTTTTTGCATATCAATACTTAAAAAGCTGTCACACAATAAAATAAATAGAAAGGGCAAATTCCTATCTCTCAAGAAATTAGAAGATACAATCTGAAGACTTAGAAGTTCAGGAATGGCTAGATACCAAAGATACATGATAGTATATATAATTATCATCTATAGCACTGTATCTTATTATGTTATTAATATGTAATCTAGATGAAGGCTATTAGGTTTTTGAGAGGTCTAGAAATTGGCTATGGAAACAATACTTAAGATATTTTTAGACATTTAAATTAGAAAAGAGGATTTGGGTGAGGCTTTATGTCATGTAGAAAGAGGAAGACTCATTCTCTGTGACCCCAGAGGGCAGAGCTATTGCCATACATTAATGAAAAGGAAAAGGTTGAGGAAGAAGGGAAAAGGAAGAGGAAGAACAGAAAGGCGAACTATTATCTAGTAAGCACCTCCTGTATACCAAGGAGTTTGAACATGTGATTCATCTGTATGCTTCTAGTAATTTACTTAGAGGTTCTGAGTTGAGAATTTGATAGACCTTCTCCTGCACTCAGTATGCACTTAACTTCCTAATTACTTTTGCATTAAAAAATGCGGACAAATATTATGACTGTCCCAAAGACTGATAGACCCCATTATAGATGTAAAGCTGCCAAGTATAATGTTGGTTTCTCTATCTTACTAAATCCCTTGATTATACGATGTCCAAAGATGAGGGTTGGGGTGATAATTTGTTAGGTTTCATTGTCCAGCTTCTGTTTCCTTTTTTTCTAGTACCAGCATCTCCAATTTCCCTTAGCAATCCTTTTCTTCAGTTCCATCTTACATGGGTTAGATGGTTCAGATTCTTTTTTTTTTTAATGTTTTGTTTATTTTTGAGAGAGAGAGAGAGAGAGAGAGATAGAAAGAGAGAGAGTGAGCAGGGGAGGGTCAGAGAGAAGAGGAGAGGAGAGACAGAGAGGGGAGACACAGAATCCAAAGACAGGCTCCAGCCTCAGAGACTGACTTGGGACTTGAAACCACGACCATGAGATCATGACCTGAGCTGAAGCTGGACGCTCAACCAACTGAGCCACTCAGTCACCCTAAAATTCTTTACTGTTCTATGGGTGGCCATAATTTTATTTTTTATTTTTTATGTCTTTTAAAATTTATTATTGAGACAGAGAAACAAAGCATGAGTTGGAGAGAGGCAGAGAGAGAGGGAGACATAGAATCTGAATCAGGCTCCAGGCTCTGGACTGTCAGGACAGAACCCACAAAAGGTGAGATCATGACCCGAGCTAAAGCCGGATGCTAAACCAACTGAGCTGCTCAGGCGCCCCCATAATGTTAAACAATGAATTTCATTTGCACATCCTTATGGCTATGTCATCACATGAGTCACAAGAATGGGTTTGAT
>PJEM01004817.1:126604-144799 GCA_004023845.1 Helogale parvula | reverse complement strand
TCGGTTAAGCCTCCGACTTCGGCTCAGGTCAGATCTCACGTCCGTGGGTTCAAGCCCCGCGTCAGGCTCTGTGCTGAGAGCTAGCTCAGAGCCTGGAGCCTGCTTCCAGTTCTGTGTCTCCTTCTCTCTCTGATCCTCCCCCTCTCATGTTCTGTCTCTGTCTGTATCCAAAATAAATAAAACATTAAAAAAAATAAAAAAATAAAATAAAAAAAAAGGAGGGGGGTATATAGTTTAAAAATTTACAAAAATTAAAATGGCTAGAAGGAACAAGTTAAATAACATCACAAAGAAATCAGACAAATCTAGAACCCAGACCATCCAAGACAACTGGCCTAGACTCTTCAAGTTATATCAACGTTATAGGTATAAAAATTGGTAAGGTGACTGTTCTATACATAATATTATGGAATCTTCTTGCATATGATAATGATATTATAGATATAATGTAGCATACCTTTACGTCTTAGGAGGAGCATATTTAATATTTATCGCTGGAATGTCATAATGTCTACAACTTACTTTCCAACTGTTGAGATTAAAAAAAAATATGTGTGGGGATATATTTATATAGAGTCAAACATGGCAAACACTAGTTATTCAGTCTAGGTGAGCATTCACTGCATTGCTATATGCTCAAAATTTTTCTTAATAAAAAGTCTGGGGACGCACTCACTCTAAGAGCTAGAGTAGGTACAGAGATATAGATCTGGAAAAAAGAAACTACAGAAACCAGCTGAAATATACAATAGTATTCATTCAACGAGGTAAAGAATGTTTTCTTTAACTACATGGACATTAATTGGCCATGCAAAAGAACATAAATTAAAATAGATAAGTTGTCACTGATACAAAAATAAATTCCAGGTATACTGATAAAATTAAGTGTAAAATTATAAGTTTTTAAGTTTATTTATTTTTGACAGAGAGAGAGAGACAGAGCGAGCGAGTGCACAAGCCGGAGAGGGGCAGAAATTGAGACACAATGTGAAGCAGGCTCCAGGCTCTGAGCTGTCCCCTGAGCCCAATGGGGCTTAAATCCACAAACCGTGTGATCATGACCTGAGCCAAAGTCGGATGCTCAAACGACCGGGCCACCCAGGCGCCCCTAATTAATGTTTTAGAGTAAATTGGAATAAAGTATTTGCACAGCCTTGGGATTGGGTAATAGTCCTTTCTATTCAGGTTAGGAAATCTGGCAGTCAGAGAGAAAGTAACACATATTAGGTGCCACAAAAAAAAATTTGTTAGGTTTTGATGTAAAACTGCCACGGACAGAGGAGATACTGAGGAAATATTTATGATTTTTAACAAAAAAGTAAGAGGCCTAATAGTTTAAAAATTGTAACAAACTGATGAGAAGAAAAAACAGCCCAATAAAAAAATGGGCAAATAGCAACAACATGTAATTCACAGAAGAGGATATGCTAATGCCATGAATGGATTTAAATACAGAATAAAAACTCCAGGAAGGCAGCAGGCTCTTTGTTTTTGTTCGCTATTTCTGGGGGGTCACAAAAGCTGCAGCACGTAAACATCTGCCAGCTGCTGGCTGGACGGAGGGGTGGACGGGAAAGCACAGATTAAACGGCGGGGGGTGGGGGGGAAGCCATACCATTTTTTACCTATCAAAATGACAATAATTAATGAGGCTGTTACATTCGATGCTGGAAACGGTAAAATAACGTGTTTATTAAAATTAAAAACACAAACCACCTTTAACTGAACATTCAGAGGAATCTACTCCACAGAGAGAAGCAACAGGATGTGCAAATACAGGAAGTGCCTGGAGACCTGCATTCCCGGTGACGGCAGAAAGCTACAGACGAGCTGAGGGACCCTGACAGAGGACCAGTGTATGACGTCATGATGCATCGATCATGTGGGACACTGTATGGCTGTTAGAAGGATGTGATAGCTGTCATTCTTGATGCTGAAGGATGGATGTTTTGTGGAAAAAGGCAAGTTGCAAAGTGTTTACTCACTAGCGTGTTTACTGCGGGCCAACGTAACATGTAATCCGAGTGCCTACATCAATGAACATGGAGCAAGAAGTGGAAGGACACACATCAAACGATGGTTACGGCCAAGCAACAGGGTTAGAGCGATAAGATACTATGACACTAAACTTGAATTACTTGAATCATATTTACCTTAAAACCAAAGTTAAGATCGATGGCGCCAGGGCTGCTTATGATGGGACAGTCAATGGTACGGCTTTTGTTGTAATTTAACACAGAATGGCTACAGGCCAATCACTAAATTCCCACGGTCAATAACAGTACCTTGCTATATGGGATAAAAAGAAGAAATACACATCCCATGAAGTCCTGGATAGGAGATGGCCCAGACATGATGCGAGAAAAGGCCTCCGGCCGAGCCGGGGGTTCTTGTTTCATTCTGCTAATAACTGTCTTATCTTGGATACATCATTTAACTCTCAGGAGGCTAAGTCTCTTCACCTGAAGTGGGCCAGATAATCTTTAAGATTAAGGGCTAAAACATTCTGCTTCAGTACTTTCCCTTGACATTAGGGGAAGAAGAGAAGAAAACAAACACAACAAAACACACAAACAGAAGAGGTATTTGATTTTATATAAAGTTCAAAAGCAAGAAATTGAGGTTTACCAGCTAAAAATTTGAATTCCAAGATTAAACATCTAAATCTGTGAGGTTTGTTTTATTAAATGTGTACCAATCCTCGTGATCTTTATTTGTTTAAAATAAAAGAAAAAACAACTTCATTGTTTGCATGAGGGGAAAAAATGGGAACGATTAGCATGGAAAATCAGTATTTGGATATTCTTAATAAAACCACAGATCAGACATAAATGAAGTTAAACAAATATAAAATATCAAAATGATGAGTAAGTATTTCTGAATTTGAAATGGTGGATATTATTTAATTATAAGAATTAAGAGTTAAAACCATTTCAAAGTAATCTTTGATATTAGATGGAAAGAGTAGAGAGAAAATACTGTCCACTTGAAAGAATGAATGAATGAGAAAGAACAACAGAACTTTGAGAACTAATGATCTAGCCAATGATGTGTCTCAGTGATTCCACACAAGCCTCAATAACAAACGAATAACCTCAAAATCTGGTACTAATCATAAACAGTAACAATTGTACCATCTAAGTCGATCTCTATTTTTAAAAAATAGCAGCCAAAATAATTGGTACGGGGTGATTTCAACAAGAAAATACTAAAAAGCATTTCTATTTACAATAAATATATTCAGGTTTGCTTATTTCCAAATATTCTATTTTTCTGAGAATCTATTAGTTGAGCTTTAAAACGACTGAGTCATCGATGCTGAAAGATAGTGACCATCATTGTAGATTATAATCTCAGAGCTAAAGGATCTAGAAGAATTCTTATTTACCCAGTGAGATTAGTGTGGCTGGCACTATAGCAAAGTGGTGTTTGTGCTTTGCCCACTTATTTGATGCATGACATTATGCAACTTAACTTCTCCAAACCTTAGTTTGCTCATCAGTGAAATTAGGATAATAAAGTAAGGAACCCTAGAAGGGTTGAGGTTTAAATGAGAGAATATATGTGAGAACACACAAACATTTTTTAAAAATTATTACCTAAAGTACTCTAGAGATACAAATATTTTAAAAACCAAGGTACCTTCATCAATTATATTCTAAACCACGAAACAAAAAGAAAACGCATTTACCTTAATACAGAGCATCAGTGGGGGAAGGGCAGAGAGAGGGGAAAACACAGAATCCAAAGGAGGCTCCAGGCTCTGAGCTGTCAGCACAGAGCCCAACGTGGGACTCGAACTCAAGAACCATGAGATCATGACCCAAGCCGAAGTTGGGATGCTTAACCGAATGAGCCAACCAGGCGCCCCTACATTAAACCCTATTATGAAGTTATAACTGTTATTCAGAAAATGACTATTTAAAGGAATTCATTAAAAAAATAATAAAGAAAGAATTCATTTTATCCTTTCATCTAATTAGCAAAGCACAAAGGTAACACTCTGACCCTCACATGATATGGGTTTCCACAGCAATAATATATCGGTATGGAGCAACCCATGACCCTGTTTTTGATTCTCCTTGACTTAAAGGCCACACAATTACAATATGAGGAAAACGAGTTGGCACACTGGGCCAGAGAAGAAAGAAAAACTCACATACACTGAAGATTAAGCACAGGTCCTATTGGTTTTAATTAACTGGATAGGATACTTTGCTAAAAATAGTACACAGCTCTTTAGTCTTGACATATATATCTCTGAGAAGTAAATTAAACTGCAAAACTTCAAAAGTAGATTCAGTAAGCATTCCAAAGAAGTTCACTTTGTTTTTATTTCGGCAATCTTACTTGAAAAAATACTTGTTAAACACAGTGAACCGTGATGGGCTTATTCAACTAATATATGTACCTCCCCCCCACAGTCATATTCCTTCACTAGGAACTAATCACATCTATCTGTATATTATATGTCTAGAAGCGGCAAATGAAATGCTTAGACTGAATCCTCATTATTCCATATAAACTTAGGAGAACTAAAGTGGATAGCCTAGAAAGCAGAATAATTATAGAAAGAGACAGGGCAACCCAACCTTCATGTATTTAAAAGTATCACGTTAACAAATAATTAATCATACCTGCTTAAGTTACAAAGAGACAGATTTTAAAGTGAGATAAAACAGAATTCATTTATTCAGAGTTGAATCTGGCTTATAACCTTTCTGGAGGACACTATGCCAAACTGAAAGAAGACGAGAAATCTCTGCATCTTTTGATTCAGTAAACTCAAAAAATTTATTCCAAGGAAACGACTGGAGGAGACGTGATTATGACGGCAGGAAATACGAAAGCAATCTAGATATTATTTAGCTATGAACAGTTTTCAAGTAATAAGTTAGGTAATAAGAAAATGCTCCAGGTAAAATACTAGTAAGAAAAAAAGGTATACAAAAGGACGTAATGAATGGTGCCAATTCTGTCCTCCTCCTAAGAAAATACGTGTATGGATAAAATTATTGGAAAAGTAATTATGAAAGTATTCAGAAGAAAATTCATCATAATATGTCACTTGATTATGCTCACATGTAGTGGTATTGTAGGCAGTTTTGTTCCAAGTTTTAATCAACATGCACACGTTATTTTAATCAGATGTTGAAGAGTCAACTAATACTGTGAAAGGGACTGCTATACTTGAATACTAAGCAGAACTATATGACCAGTGTCCCTTCTCACTCAAAGATTCTAAAACTCTAAGAAAACTTTCTATAACTAATCTAAAAATCAATAAGCCTCTGCCAAGTACAGAAGATCCAAAGTTAAATTTTCAAAGGACTGAGAGCCAAGAAGGGCATTAATTTCTGAAGCAATATCCGTATCCCCTGGCTAGTAGCTCTTTTCTTAGATAGAAAAATAGGCTGTGAACCTAAATGAGCTGTGGCAAACAAAAGCAACAGACAAAAATTTGTTGAATTAATCTGTAATTGCCAAAAGAAGGATGAGAAAGAGGACAAGGCGGAGAAGGAAGAAGGAATGAAGATCTTGTCTTTACTTTTATCGGAAGAGCTGCTGCGTAGACGGACGCTCTAATCTATTAGTGATTAACGCTACCATCACAAAAGCAATCTAGTGTTTTCACATCTGGTAGGACTATAAACCGGAGAAGGTGATGTGGCAAAAAGAAAATCTGTTTCCTTAGAAAGAAAAGCTGATGTTATCAATTTAATTAACATCAACACTGGGTAAGCTTTTGTAGGTAAACTACAATCTCAATTTTTGTCTAAGGAAAATAAAACATGAAAAACAGATAATTATTAAACTGATGAATGGCTCAGATTCACAAAAATGTTAAATATTATCACCATGCATTTCAAGTATTAATCCATTTTAAGTCAAATAAGACTTGAAATAACTACATAGCAGAAATCTATAATTCAAAAATAAAGACCAAAAAATCCCCTTTGCAAGTAATTCAAGGTAGCCATATGTTACAAAAGGAAGAAATCACAGAATCTCATATACTTTTTACTAGAGATAAGAATGAATAATAGATAGTATCATGTAATAGGATATGATAACATTTGAATAATAATGTATTCCAGTAACAAAGAGAAAATAATTAAAATACTAAAGTGTAAATTACTGAAAATAGCCAGAGAAATCAGTAAGGTATTTCTATTTCACATTTATTTATTCATATGCATATGAACATAGGTGTGTATGTTTCTATGTAGATATATCAGTGTGTGTATGTGCCCTCCTTCTTGCTAGTTTATGGCACACCAAAGATAGTTAAAATGAAATATTTATGGTATTTTTTTCTGCATTGAGAATATCACATGACTTGAAATTAATATTTAGTTGTATAGAAAGATCAAGAGAACACAACTTATAGGACCTGGTCAAAATACACAGTTTATTCTTCCTTTCTTTATACTTTCAACAAAAGAGTTATAGATAAAAAGGAGGAAAAACCAAAATTTTGAAAATCAAGATTTTCCTAGCAGCCATCAAAAACAAGGCAAAATCTATTCTCCCAAATTATAACATACACACACATACACACATACACATACACGAAAGAAAAAGAGAAAGAAGCTAATGTCCTTTTAGCATTAAATACTTATTCTAATAGGATTCATTCTACCAAAAACATCTGGCAGAAACTAGCACCTGAAAAGTACTCATGGCTTTCTTATTAGAATATGAAAAAAAAAAAACCCACAAAAAATTTAAAAGACAAACAGTATGATAGAAGCAGTTCTAATATGATCAAAGAATGTACTATGTGTGTATGACTTCATAAAAGTTGTTTTTCCTACTTATTATTACCTAAGCCAGAAACCATTTTTGAGACAATTTCACTTGACCACCACCCATTTCCTATTGTGACAAATGATTCAATATTCCTATCTTCAACCATTTTTTCAACACTGAAGTATTCAAGACTCACTACTAGATGAACGTATAGATACGTTACATAAATCAGTATTTCTTTAACAACTACAGCACCTGAAAATTAATAGCCAAATTCTGAAAAACCTGCTCTCTTCTTAAAAAAAAAATTTAAAAACCCCAAATTGCAAAATTCCCTTAAATGTCTCCCTTGAAAAATGACACCTGAAAAGCGAGTGCACTCAAGACTACACTAATTCACAGAAAACGGCAATAGATCATATTTTAAAAGCATTGTGGAAAAGGCAGCATATTCTCCTGTGTGTTGCAACAGACGCCCCAGACCTGCAACCGTGCTGCAGTCATGAGTAAACACACTCCCGTCCAGTTCTGGGTATGTGTGCCCGTATCAAGGGCAGGGGCAGGCACATCAGGTTTGAAATGCATGTACATTACCTCCAACCTTAGGGCCACCTGCTGAACCAGGCTTCCTTGCACTGTTGACAGGATTTCCGGATGTTTTAGGTGCCGGAACCTTGAAGGCTGAAGCAGCTGATGATGGCCTATTTCCATCCACTGATTCTTCATCATCAAAGCTTTTATCTGCACAAAGCATTAGAAAAATGTATTTTAAGAGAACTACGCTTTGCTCCATTTCCCACAAGACTCAAAAATCAAATAAAGCCATACATGAAATCCTTACTTTGTAAGATATAATACAAAATAAAGCTCCTTTGAATAAGCATTTCTACATTGGCCAACACTATATAAAATAACCCAGTATTTAAAATTTGATTGCAGTACTATCATATTTCCTACCTATATATGAAGGCAGAACATAAAACCAAATATATTAACTGATAGTAAAAAGCATTTTTCATTTTTTTTGCCACTCGTATAAGCATTTTCTGCCAGCTCCTCCCATAGTATATCTTCCAGCACACCCTGCCTTATTCCTTACACCCAGATTCTGCAACTTACAATCACAGATCCGTTTGCAAATCAGTCGCCTCATTCCTCTGAAACCGCTTAATTTCCCTCACCCTAGGATGTTCCCCCGATGGTTCACATGGCCAAATACAGTAGATGTGGTACTAAGCAAAGATTCTATCAAAAACAGACAGAAAGGACCACAGAGCCACCACTGAGGTTTGTGCCGGCATTTTTCTTTCTCTTCCCTGCCCTAGGTGCGGTAACAGCCAATCAGCTACAAGGTGACATCATCTTATGGCAGCTACTGCCAGATGAAAGGTAAAAATTCTCCATGTATTAAAAAAATTATCTATGCAGCTGCAATCCTTATTCTTTACCTAAATTTCAAAGGCTTTCAATACAAAGGTTTATAAGCCTAAATTGTTTTTTTCTCCTATTTAATTCATAAGAAGATTTATACAAATATAATGTAAGGTTTTATGCAATATTCATTCTGCTGGGGTGCTTATTATTGCATCAGTAAAACATGGACTATCACGGTGCTCATTTCTGTGCATAATTAACTCTGTGATCTTACAGTTTGCTATTTATTTAGGCCACAGACACCAAACTGAACAATCTGTTTTCATAAATGATTCTAAAATATTCTACCCAAAGCTCCTTTTAGAATACTTATTAATGACCACGCTAGTATCATCTCCTTGTATAGTATGGACTGCCCCCCCCCCCCCCAATCACAAGCTATATGCATCTTACTCGTCTGAGAAGATGGTTTTCTCTAGGACCCTGAACAAACCCACCACGACAAACAAAATGGGCGAGGCAGAGCAGATTTACCACAGGCAGCAGATCAAGAACGTGCCAGTCTTTTCCTTTCAACTTGTTCCCCTCTCCTATGCAAATACCCAAATCAACCAGAATGAAATCATTACTACAGAGGGATACTTCAATTTCAACTATTAAATGTATTTTAAATACACCAGACAAGTGGCAAAACTGTTTAATTTATCTGGAAAAGAGAAAATCAAATAGACACCAATATAAAGCCACATTCCATATCATCAAGTTGTTTTTTTTTAAATAGCACAATTTGTAAGAAAAAACTAAACTGAAAAACCATCTTCAAGTTGAAAGATATTTTCTTCTTCCTTTTTTAGCATACTATTAGGGAGCCAGTATGGATCAGGTAAAACATATGCTCTGTATAGACTGCTCTGTAAAAAAAAACACTAATATGATCTCAAATAAACTTTTCGTCACCACCGTGTAAAAGAGAATGTAGCTAAGAGAGACAGAGTAGACACACAAATCTAGAGAGAGACAGGTACTAAAACACCGAGGAGCCCCAAGTTCCCATGGAAACAGTGCTCTGTTCCCACACACACAAAAACTGGAAAGAGTAAATGTCTCTTACCACTTAAAAAAATTTTAACTCTTAACTTTCTCAAACTATTGGGAAAATAAATTTTAACTTTTTTTTTTTTTTATCAAAATAAGGTAGACAAAAGTATATCAATTGTAAGTATGCAGCTCAATGAATTTCCAGAAAACGAACACGCAGTGTAACCAGTCTCCAGACCAAGAGATCACTGTCCGTATCCTACCCTCATTGACCTCCCCGACCTCCCCCAAGTCATTATCACCTCCTACCAACGCTGGCTAACTAGTCTTGACTTCTAACTACATAGCTAAAGCCATTCTTGAGCCTCATATAAAAGGAATCATACAATATCTACTCTGGAATCTAGCTTCTTTTTACTCAGTATAATGTCTGGAAGATTCATTTTCATTGCTTATAGTTTTCTAGGGTATGAACATACCACAATTGAGTAATATCCATTCTACTGTTGGACTTTTGAGTTGTTATCAGTTTGAAATTATTACAAAATAGTGCTCCTAAGAGGTAAGCAAATAAAGTTAAAGAGGTTTTGGGCCGTTAAGTGTTGTTGTGGAAATAGTAAACCCATTTATTATTTACCGAGTAAGTCAAAGATGCATATTGTAACCCGGGGGACAGTGGTACTAGACCAGAAGCTGAGTCTCACCTGGCTATTTCTTAAAAATGCAAATTCTCTGGCCCCCCCTGAAATCTAAAGAATCAGAAACTCTGGAGATGGAGGCCCTCCCAGGGACTCTGATGCATGATCAAGTTTAAGAACCACTGCTTAACAGCAGGAGTTGACAAATTTTTTCTATAAAGGACCATATGGTAACTATATTAGGCTCTGTAAACCATACAGGAATCTCACTGTGCCACTACTCCATTACGCTATTGTGATGCCAAGGTAGTGATACGTGATATGTAAACAAAGGGGTGTGGCTGTGTTTCAATAAAACTTTACATACAAGAGGAGGATGGCTGGAGTTAGACTGCAAGCAAGTTAGCGAATCCCTGCCAGGGTAACCGCTAAAATAAGAGTAAATGTATACATAGATAAACATTGATATAAGAAAAATTTAAGAATCTAATTGACTGAAAAGCAGGAAGGGAGATAAAAAAGATTAAAACAAGTGGATAAAATAGAAATAAAAGATAAAGTAGCAAAAATGAAACCAAATATATCAGGAACTACCTTAAAAGTAAATGAACTAAACAATACTGAATTTTAAAAATAGGCGACTTGTATAAGATACACCTTACATACAAAGTCACATAAAAGTTAAAAGTAAAATGATAGACTATGGGAAACAGCATCAACAGAAAGTTGATACAGCTATTCTAATTTCAAACTAAGCAGTTTGACGAAGCATTACTAGAGACAGACTTTTAATAACGATTAAGGGATCAACCCAAAGGGGGGGAACCTCTAAATTTTTATGTACCCAGTAACACAGCTTCAAACACATAGAGCAAAAAAGGCCTTATCTACAGAGAGGAAATTTTTGTTTACCACTTCCAATAATGTTATACCTTTTCTTGACTGTAAGCTAAAAGAATTAGATGAATCCATCTTCACAAGCCCCCACATTAAAAATGTTTTATAATTTATATAGAGACTATAAGTATTCTAGGCTTAAAAATACGTTCTTAACTATAAAATATTCAGACCAAACCAGTTCTGTTTCTTCCTAGCACCTACCGCTTCCTGCAATAATAGATACTTTTAAGAGTGAACTAGATGTTGGATGGGAAGCGGGCTGAAATGTTGTCCTGTTTATGCCATAACCCCATTACCTAGAAAAGTCCTGGGCTAAATACCACAGCTAACCCTGCTTTGTACCTCACACCTTTGGCTCTTTAGAGCTTATTCTCAAACATAATGTCTTGAGTTGAACAAAATCACATCACACTACTGCTCAAAATCCTCTTAGGACTCCATAAAAAGGTCTATCAATACTCCAAGATCTGCAAGATCTTAGATACTATGTAGTTTTCTCCAACGTGATCCTACTTGCTGTGCTCCATCTTTTTCTCCAAACCAGCCCCGCAGGTCTCCTTGCTCAGACTCTAGGAGGGCCTGTGCACCAGTTCCCTCCGCCTAGAATACTCCTCCCTCCGGAGCCACCCTATTTACTCACCTCCTTCGGACCTTTATTCTTCTATCACTTTCTCAGTGCGGTCTTCCTAGATCCTAAAATTATAAACTCTCCAACATCCTGACACTACTGATCTATCCCTACCTCCCTATTTTTCTCCTTAGCACATACCGTCTATATACTTTATTATCTGACTCCTCCCACTGAAATATGTTATTTATTAGAATAAGAAATTGTCTGTTTTGTCCACAGCCGTAACTCCAAATGTGGAACAATGCTTAGAATGACCCATTTCATAGTAGGAAGACCTTCAGTCTCCAGGTCATTGAAACACAATTCCAAAGGCAAACAACTATAAAGAGACATTTGGGAAGGAAAAAAAAACTTAAAAACAACTAAATATCTGACAAAATAGTAAGCAATAAAGGACAAACCCAGCACCTATGAATTTCTATTTTGAAGCCTTGTGGAGCAAAGGAAATAGAATTTGAAAACCCACATAAAAAAGATACAGATTCTAATAGGAGACTCTTCCCACCAAAAGCTGGTATACCAACTGACCACATTCTCAAGGTTAAAGTGAATGCTAAGTAAGCCCTTATCGTCTTATAGTCTTCTTTTCTTTTCCAGTTTTCCTCAAAGGAGAACAGAGACGTAAATCAAATGGAGTACTTCATTAAGGTCAACTGCTTAGACCATCAAGCCTCTCAAGCCCTCAAACTTAGCTGGCTCCCACTGCGAGGACTCCTCCTTCCAAGCAAGGGCCAAGGAAAATGCAAAATTTTCCTGGAATAAAGTCTCTGGCTCACATTATGTGCACAAATAATTTTTGAAAGGTCACTTGGCATGACAGGAAACAAGACACCATGAGCAAGAATAAACAGAAATAGACAATAAGAACAGATCCACTAAAAATCCTAGAATTAATTATCAAGCACAGACTATAAAATGCCTATACTTGAAAGCTTTGTTAGGCAAGCTTGGAAATAATGAGATCTTTTAGAAAATTCAAAAAGTGACATATTTTTAAAAAAACAGAACTTTTAGTAATAAAAATATAGTAACTGAAATTTAAACTCAGTGGGCAGGCATGACAGATTAGATACAGCTCAAGTGAATTGGACGATGAATCAAAAAAAAGAAAAAAAATCACCTGGGATACACACAGTAGGTGCTTTGATATTTACGGAATAAATAAAAAAGGACCAAATGCAGAAAGCATGATTATGTTGACACCTTTGCTCTCACTCCAAAAAGACATTAGTATAGTTTAGTGCCCAAAATGAGCACGATGAGCAATTTAAAAGTACTAGAAGATAAAAACTAACAAAGTACCAGATTACAGTGGTGATGTGTATGACTGAAATGGAAAAGGAGAGAAAAAGAGTTGCTGGTAAGAGTAGGAGAAAAAGAGATCACAGACGGGGCAGGAAGAAGAGATGACGCTAGAATGAAGAAGAGGATAGAAACAAAGGAGGAATGGAAGAGAAAGGAAGTGAGGCGGAGGAAGGTGGGGGAGAGGGCACGTGGGCAGAACTAAACGGAAGCCCATGCAGAATAACGCTCTGCCTTTTGTTGCCTTCACGTAACCCCAGGGCACTGTTCTCAGCACACAGAGATTCTAGGCCACAAACCTTTATCTGCATGCCTGAAAGCCAGGAAGTTCTAAAAGGCCAGTTTTAGCATGTTTTTTTTTTTTTTAATTTTAGTTTCAGGTGTACAACACAGTGATCCAACAGTTCTATATACTACTCAGTGCTCACCAGGATAAGGGTACTTTAATATCCTGTACCTATTTCATCCATCCACTCAGCCCCCTGCCCTCTGGCAACCATCAGTTTGTTCCCATACTTAGTCTATTTCTGAGTCTCTGTTTTTTCTTTCTTCCTTTGTTTTTCTTAAATTCCACGCAGGACTGGAATCATATGGGATGTGTCTTTCTCTGACTTACATCACTTAGCACTATACTCTCCAGATCCGTCCCTGCTGTTGCAAATTCTTTTTTATGTCTGAGTAATATTTCAGTGTGTGTCTGTGTGTGTATACCCCACACACCCTACACATACCCCACATCTTCTTTATCCATTTATCTATCAATGGACACTTGGGCTACTTCCATAATTTGGCTATTGTAAACAGTGCTGCTATAAACATAGGGGTGCATGTATCTTTTTAAATTAGTGTTTTCATATTCTTTGGGTAACTACCCAGTAGTGGAATTACTGCATCACATGGCAGTTCTATTTTTCTTTCTTTCTGTAAGAGTTCCCATGGGAAAGCAACTGAGCGGCCACTTTGCTGTGGAGAGCTGCGAGCACTGACAACCCCCACTTGCAAACCTGGGATGACCCCGAGCCATTTGAAAAGCACCAGCGGCCATTTTATTGCAGGTCAGATAACAGATCCAGGCGCCACCAGGACTGACGACCCCCACTCTCAATCTGGACTGTCTCAAACTGGAATGCCTCACCATGGAATTTCAGCATCCCCTTCCCCACCGAAGCGAACAGCCAATTGAATCCTGCCACCGTCCAAAGATGCCCCTACTTGGCTATCGGCCCACCTGAGCTCAAACCCGGAACTCCTGCACCCATAAAACACCTTGCTCTCCCGTACCAGGCGCGACTTCCCTGACTCCCTGCTCCAGAGTCACGGAACCTCGCCCGGGAATTGCAGACTCCAATAAAGGCCTTCTTGGCTCCATAACGTGGTCTCTTTTTCCTCCCATCTCTGCCTCCATCTATTAAACCTTACACTTTTTTTTTTTTTTGAGGAACCAAAAACACTGTTTTCCGCAGTGGCTGCAGCAGTTTGCATTTCCAGTAACGGGGCAAGACGGCTTCTTTTTCTCCACTTCCTTGCCAATACCTGTTGTTTCTTGTGTTTTTGATTCTAGCCATTTTGACAGGTGTGAGGAGATATTTCATTGTGGTTTTCATTTCCATTTTCCTGATGAGTGAGGTTGAACATCTTTTCATGCATCTGTTGGCCTTCTGAATATTTTCTTTGGAGAAATGTCTGCTCACGTTTTCTGCCCATATTTAAGTTAAATTATTTGTTTTCTAGTGATGAGTTGCATTAGTTCTTTATATACTTTAGATACTAATCCTTTATTCGATGTGTCATTTGCAAATATATTCTCCCATTCTGAAGGCTGTCTTTTAGCTTTAGCTGTTTCCTTTGCTCTGCAGGAACCTCATTTTGATGTAGTCCCAATAGTTTATTTTTGCTTTTGTCTCCCTTGCCTTAGGACACATATTGAGAAAAAAGTTGATACGGCCGATGTCTGAGAAATAACTGCCTGCGCTTTTCTAGGATTTTTCTGGTTTTAGGTCTCATAATTAGATTCTTATTCCATTTGAGTTTTTGTGTGTAGTATATGAAAGTGGTCCAGTTTCATCCTTTTGCATATATCTAATTATCCCAACACCGTCTGTTGAGGAGGTGGTCTTTTTCCCATTGCATTTACTTGCCTCCTTTGTCATAAATTAATTGGCCATATAATAGTGGATTTTTGTTGAATGTTTTTTTTTTTGAGAGACAGAGACTGATACACAGCGAGCGAGTGCAGGGGAGCGGCAGACGGAGAGGGAACAGAATCTTAAGCATGTTCCATGCCCAGTGCAGGGCCTAATGCAGGGTTCAATTCTCACGACCTGAGCTGAAATCAAGAGTCGATGGGCTCCCTATTTCTGTTCCACTCATCTATCTGTGTGTCTATTTTTGTACCAGTACCACACTGCTTCCATCATTACAGCTTTGTAGTAGATCTCGAAATCTGATACTGTGATACTTCCAGTTCTGGTCTTCTTTTCCAAGACTGTTTTGGCTATTTTGGGTCTTTTGTGGTTCCATGCAAATTTTAGGATGGTTTGTTCTCCTTCTGTGAAAAATGCAGTTAGTATTTTGATAGGGATTGCATTAAATGTGTAGATTGCTTTAGGTAGTGTAGACATTTTAACAGTATTTGTTCTTCTAATCCATGAGCATAGAGTATCTTTCCATTTGGGTTGTCTTCAATTTCTTTCATCAATGTTTTACAGTTTTCAGAGTACAGGCCTTTAATCTCCTTAATTAAGTGTATCCTATATATTTTATTATTTTTGGTTCAACTATAAGTGGGATTGTTTTCTTAATTTCTTTTCCTGCTGCTTCATTATTACTGTATAGAAATGCAATGGATTTCTGTACGTTCATTTTGTATCCTGTGACCTTACTGAATTCATTTATCAGTTTTAGCAGTGTTATAAAGTCTTTCAGGTTTTCTATATACAGTATCATGTCATCTGCAAACAGTGAAAGCTGACTTTCTCCCTACCAGTCTGGATGCCTTTTATCTTTTTCTTGGGACTGCCAGTACTATGTTGAATAAAAGTGGTGAGAGTGGACATCCTTGTCTTGTTCCAGAGTTTTGGAGAAGAGCTCTGTTTTTCACCACTGAGTATGATGTTATTAGCTGTGGGTTTTTCATATGTGGCCTTTATTATGTTTAGGTATGTTCCCTCTAAACCTACTCCATTGCGTTTTATGAAAAATGAATGTTGTACTTTGCCAAATGCTTTTTCTGCATCTATCGAAATGATTCTTTTGACCTCTTTCTTGTTGATATGATGTATCACACTGACTGATTTGTGAATACTGAACTACTCTTACATCCCAGGAATAAATCCCACTTGATCATGTGAATGATTTTTAATTTATTTTCGGAATTTGATTTGCTAACATTTTGTTGAGAATTTTTGCATCCATGTTCATTGAAGATGTCGGCCTCTAGTTCTCTTTTTTGTAGGTCCTTATCTGCTTTTAGTCTCGGGGTAATGCTGGCCTCTTAGGATGGATATGGAAGCTTTCCTTACTCATGTGCCTTTTCTTGGAATAGTTGGAGAAGAATAGGTTATTAACTCTTCTTTAAATTGTTTTGTCTTGGGGCGCCTGGGTGGCTCAGTCAGTTGAGCATCCGACTTTGGCTTAGTCAGGATCTCGTGGTTCTCAAGATCAAACCCTGTGTTGGGCTCTGTGCTGACAGCTCAGAGGCTGGAGCCCGTTTCGGATTCTGTGTCTCCCTCTCCCTCTGTTCCTCCCCCACTAGCACTCTGTCTCTTTCTCTCTCTCAAAAATAAGTAAAGGTTTAACAAAATTAAAAAGAATTGTTCTGTATTTTTACACTCGTTTGGTAGCAAAAGCTAAGCTGGTTTGAACTCAGTTTACGGCACATGTTAACTGACATGAAGCTATTTTTTGTCTTTAACTCATTGTGAACTTGCATATACTTAACTGCAAAAATATTAATGTGCTTGATTACAAGGTACAGCCCAAGACACAGTTGCTTTTGTATGATATATGGTTTATGGTTACTGCTTTTTTAAAATCTGACATGTTCAGAATTCCAAAACATAGCTGGTCTCCAAGGTTTCAGATAAGAAATTGTAAATTCATATTACCATAATCAGAGTCCTTCTTTTCTTCTTTTTCCCTTCAAAGGAAAGCCACATATTCCAATGGCTATTCAAACTTTCCACTTCACTTCTATGGGTACGTATATTCCAAAACCTGAAATTCCTACCTCTTAATTCATATAAGGATGAAAACTGCTCCATCTTTACATGCCAAACAAAAGATCAAGCCAAAACTATATACCATATCTCATTTAAAAAATTCATTTTGTGTGGCTTTTCTTCAGTACACCAACCAGTTCAGAAAAAACCCATAACACCAGATTTTCGTGCACAAGTATACTGTTAATAGTTTTACCCTCTTACCTATCTAACAACGACCATGGTCATATTCAACAGCTAAATTAGCAACTGAGATTAGGAAACAATAAACAAACACTAAGACGGTACTAATGGAGGTCTCAGAAACAAAAACACGTTTTGTGCTCCCCACTGTGCTTTTACAACAGAATATTTCCCAAGGCTTTCTTCTGACCTCACAGGTCCCTCTGGCTCAGTCCCTTCTCCTTTATCCAACCGCGAAGTGTTGAGTATCTTCCTTCTCCCCAGACTACACACTTTCTAACTGCCTCCATCCATTCTCAATAGTTTAAAACCCCTTCTACATGCTGACGACTCGGAGATATTTGTTTCTAGCCTATCCCACCTCTGAATACCAGACTTACGTATTCAACTGCCCTCCTAAACATCTCCCCCATGGATATCTCAAAGGCACCTCTAATTTGACATACATAATGTAACACCAACACCATCTTCAAACCTGTTGTCCTCAAGCCTACTTCTATTCCAGTAAATGAAATCACTATCTATTTAGCTGCTCAAGCTCACAATATAGGAGCCCCATTCCAAGTTCTCTGCCCTCATCTATCAATAGTTCTTGTGCCTAACTCCAAGTTATATCTCAAATGCACCCATTTCTCTTTATTTCTGCTGCCACTCCTAATCTAAGACTAGACCAGTATCGTCTCTGCCTACACTGCTGCAACAACCTCTTAACTGGTTTCCCTGGTTCCGTTCTTGATCTTCCAAACCCCAAAGTAAACAATGGGATCATCTAAAAATGTAATCTGGACCAGTGGCTGCTGAGACTGTTAAGTGAAAGGCTGGTGGGGAACTTTTTAAGAATAGATCAGGCTGATAACGCCTGACCCGCTGTTGTATATTAATATCACACACAAAAAGACAATCAGGCACTGTATTGGTTCTGACAAAACACACAACACCATTTCTAAAAATGTGTGTCCAGGGGCCCCCTGGACGGCACAGTCGGTTAAGCGTCTGACTTCGGCTCAGGTCCTGACCTCACACGTGGCTCATGAGCTCGAGCCCCGCGTCGGGTGAGCTCAACCCCACATCGGGTGAACCCCGCTTCTCTCTCTCTCCCTTCCCCTCTCTCCCCCTCATGGGATTCTCTCTCTCTTTCTCTCTCTGCCACTTACTC